>JAOANR010000013.1:39198541-39219690 GCA_030278955.1 Hygrophila difformis | reverse complement strand
ATGGTTTGTCATCAGCGGTAACCCTTTTGACGACGCCGTTGTGCACATACTTGAAGCACTGGTGCCATGTTGAAGGAACAACGCCGTTTTCATGGATCCATGTCCGGCCAAGAAGCATGTTGTATGATGTCCTTGCGTCGATGACGTGGAAGTACGTGCTTGCAGCCATGTCATCAATTTGCAGCCGGACTCGGATTGCACCAAGGGATTTTTGCCCCCCTTGGTTGAAGCCTTGTATCAACATTTTGCTATTGGATAGTTCTTCCTCCGAGATGCCCAATTCCTTCAGGGTGTGAAGTGGCATGATGTTGGCGGCAGAACCTCCATCTATCAGGATGCGGTTTACTCGCTTGTTGTCTACGTATCCAACGACGAACAATGGTCGGTTATGAGCCTTTGAATTTTCCAGCGCCATCGGCATGTCGTCGTCATTGAACGTGATGGAAAGCATGCATTCATTGAGATGTGAATGATCCACAACTTGTTTGGTGTGGTTTTGCTTTGACGTACTCCCGGCCTCGAAGACGGTATTGCACGTCGTGGACTTGTCGGGAACTTTGATCTCGATCGATCCAACTTGGATAGAAACGGTGTTGGCCGTCTCTGCTTCGTCTGCCAAGGTGATTTTGCCTTGTTTGACGAGATCCATGACTTTGTCTTTGAAAATGAAGCAATCTTGGATCGTGTGGCTCACCAAACGGTGGTACTTGCAGTATAGTGGGTCGTTGGTCATCCCCGCTTGCTCGGGACGTTTCATCCTTGGTAGCTCGATGAGGTTTTCTTTCATCAAGTCATCGAAGATGCCCGGTAAGTCGGAGTCAAGGAATGGTGAAACTTTTGACAAGTTTCGTTAACTCCGAGCTTTTGCTAAAATTATACCAGGTTAAATTTATTAAATGAGAAGAGTTATGATTCACGGGAAAGGGTTTAGGGATATATTAAGGTTGTTACTCTTTATTACTCATGTGAGGGGCTTTAATTTCAAATGGCAATGTGGTCCTCTCTGTCATGAAATGCTGACAAATCTCATGGCATAGCCGGGATAAGTTGATCTTCAGCCTGTCACACTGAGGGTCCCCGGCAAATATGCCATGATACTTCTCATCAAGCCTTGCCATAAGATTTCCTGCCATGAAACTTTTGACTAATTCCCACTTCATGAGTATTTTATGAAAAGTCGTGATCCTGGTTTAGGTTTTATTTAATGAAACCAATTTATGATGGCGGTGTTGTGATTAAGGATATATTTATATGTAGTCATGTTTTTATTGCTCGTAGTTAAGAAACTGTGCTCCCGAAAGCGCACGGTGTCAAAAATTGCAGTAATTTATAGTAAGACCGGATCGTTCACTGGAGGATGTGCGATAGAAGCAGGTCCCACGTCATTTACTAAGATTTTCCACTCGGTTACTCGAATCAAGTGTGTGATTTGGCTAACAACTACTTGACAGAATCTAAATCAGATTAAGAAAGCATTTAAAATAAAGCAGATAAAAGTATTCTAGAAAGCGAATTAAATTTAATCTAAGGAAGCAATAAAATTAATCTAAGAAAGCGGTTAAGATTATTCTATGAAAGCAGATTTAAATGAGACAGAAGGGACAGGAAGAAAAGAATAAAGATTGGACAAGATTCAGATGAAACACAGTTAAACTTCCATTTTGTTGCACAGATCTTAGTTTGGGATAATCCGTTCAGTTAGCTAATTCTCATGCTCTCTGTACCATGTTCCCTTTAACAGACAGGTACTTACAGTAAGAGTTTACATGCTCTTAAGAAAATAAATTCTAAGATACCACAGACGCATAACCACCCTTGCAATGCATTGCTAAGGTATGTTAATTATCCGTGGTGGACAAGCAACACCTGACAAATCATTTATTGAGGTGCCAAGTACTGTTATCATTCCCCCATGTCACGCCCAAAGATTCTAATTAAGCCCTGAACTATCCCTTAACTCTCAGTCCTAGTAGCAGTTACACAACTCTCAATACAACCGAGTGACCTCTAAAGGAAGCAGTTAAAAGAAAGCAGTAAAGAAAGCATTTAAAGTCCTATCACTCGGAGGTTTCTGAAAGTTTGACCCTGGTAGTAAAAGGAAGCCCCCAGTCAGGATGACCGGATGTGGATCAAGAATTCCCTATTCTCAGTGAACCGCTTACAGTGCTCACTTCCCTTCGGGTGGTTATGAGATACAAACTAATGAAACGAACTAATAAAATTAGTTCGTTCCGGATGCACTCACTCAGGACTCAAAAATAGGCTTTGGCAGAAGAAGATAGCAGTTGAAAGAATACTCAACCCTACCTTAGAAAATAACCAAGGCCCGAATGTTGTTCCAGTATTAACTGTCACACCTTATCGGAATCCAAGTGGAATCTAATCCAGTGCAACATTTAATACAAGATTTCCAACAAGCAGCAATTTTGGGAAAATAATAAATCTGAAAATCATTCCCTATCAGGTACTAGACTCTCAATAAGAACACAGACCCTTTCAGTTTAGATGAGACCTAATCGCTGACTCTGCTTCTAACTTCCCAAAATCAACCCCCAGTCGGATGTGAATTAGTCATAACTGTCGAATTTATCCCTTGCTCAGGTCCGGATTTTATAAAGGAATTTTTGTTGGAAATTTAGTATGAAACATCTGAGTTAAATCAAGACTTCTATGTCCAAGGGAAGGATCCCAAAATAATATCGACCACAATATCTACATAATAATATCATGCATAATTTTATAGAGAAGGGTAAGATAAAATAACCCAAAATATAAGGTGGGTTTAGACAGAAGTTGATACACAGAGATGAAATAGCCGGAGATGAGAAGAATTTTGGCTAAAGAGAATGCCAGAAACAACTGGGGTGATCTGGACTGCAAACATCTGCTATCCAGTTCCCAATTATTCCAGATGGAAAGATTTTAGATAGCAGAATAATCTTAACAACAGTGATCGCTATCATCAAGACTCCTACTATCTGTGAAACGAGAGAAAAACCTACATGTTTTCTTGCTGTAATACTATTCAAGCAATGTTGATCGACATCATTTGATACTATTACAGCTCAAAATTCGGGTTTGAAATTAAGATAAAGAAAAAGAAACTGTATCCGGATAGGAGTCAGCTGAGCAGCTATTATAATCCCGGATGGACGAACCGCCAAGGCGTCCACCGACCACTATCCGGACCATGCAAAATAACATCTAATAATTAATATACAGATCACGAGCTAGTTATCCGTATGGGAATACCCGCCAACATTAATCTGATATATTCCTTATTAGCTGTTTCACACAACACGGGAAAAGACAAAATAAATAAAAGAAAAATATTTTTGGATCATCTTGCATGAGAGACATTGGTTTCTCATGCAAGGGTATGGAATTAAATCCACAATTACTCTTCATGTCTAAATAATCACTCATTCCATAATTAGTTAGTCAATTACAGTCCGGATTATATACTTAGATCATTAGAGTTTAATCATTTGTAGAAGAATCTTTTAATAGGGAATTGAACAAAGTTCTTTATATCAAATTAATCATGGGTTAAGATCATTGGATTTCAACCTCAAAATATTAATATAAAGGTTCAATTAATTAATGGAGTGAGATGAAGAATGAGAATTTGGCAAAAGGTGCCACTTTGTCGCGATACAGGGTTCGTGTCGCGGAGCATGGCTCCGCGACAAAGGGGTGGGAAATAAGAGAAATGGAATTTTGGAAGTTTAGGGTTTGTTTTGTCGCTAAGTAAAGAAAATTTTGTCGCGGAACGTGGTTCCACGACAAGGGCATAGCGACAAAAAGGTAGAAAGTTGGACAAGGCATAATTCCTGTCGCGGAACAAGAAGTTTGGCGCGGAACGTGGTTCCGCGACAAGGTTGCTTCGCGACAAAGCCCTTCCAGAATAAAATCACAAGCATTTGGGTCCTTGGTCGCTAATCAAGACTTTGTCGCGGAACGTGGTTCCGCGCCAAGGGTTGTTTCGCGACCAAGGGTTTTAAAATAATGGTCAACAAATGTCCTTTGGCACCTTTGTCGCCAAAGCATCATTTTGTCGCGGAACGTGGTTCCGCGACAAGGGTTATTCCGCGACAAAGGTGTGTTCAGTACATATGTCAGAAAAGTAAGTGGAACAGTGGCATGCATTATGTGTGATCTCACCCATTTCAGATTCAAAAGCTAAACTAAGCTCAAAATAACAAAACAGAATATGAATCTAGCTAGAACATGCTTGCACAAAATAGAAATAAAGCAAACTTAAAACTTAAGAAACCCTAATCTAAGCTTAATCATCCATAAACATGCAACATTATCCCAAGAAAAAGTCACCAAGCAGCGACATTAAAATGCAAAAACAAGGGTCAAATGACCCAAGGAAAATGAAAACAGCAAAGATCCATGGGGTGTGAGGCCCATTTCATGATTTTGGGACACAAATGGAGAATGTTTTCCCATTTTATTGAATGGTGTTGTTCATACTCATGGTTTGAGTATCACAAACCCTTAAACAAAAGTTTAGGACAAAAACACGGTATAAAAACTGGCTATCTAACCAAAGTGCAGTAAACTATATCTAACTAGTGCATGAATTAAATAATACAAAAGAAAACCTAACTAAACTACCCTAAACTACACTAAACTACTGAACTCCCCAACTTGTCTTCAAGAAGGTGTAGTTTTTCTAAAATTCTTCCAACCTCTAGCTCAAAGGAAACACCTCATATTTATAGAGGGGAAACCCTAAGCTCATGGGCCTTGATTTGAGCCCATTGTGTCTCAAGACATCACACACATCACAGCTTTGTCTCGGAGCACCAAGTTTGGTCGCGGAACACACTGCATGTGGCAAATCTTCTCGACTGGGTCTTGTGTCTCTAAAAATGTACCTTGGTCGCGGAGTGGACCTTTGTCGCGGAACAGCACATCGCGACAAAGGTATCGCGCCAAGGGGCTTCGGCTGGTCTCTTCTTCATCTGGGCTACTTGGTCGCGGAGTGTTCCTTTGTCGCGGAATCATGCATCGCGCCAAGGGGCTTCCGCGACAAAGGTCTTCTTGGGCCTGCTGGATTGGGCCAGATGGGCCGAGAATATTCTTTTTGTGGGCTTTTCTATCTTTTTCCCATCTTTTTGTTTCCTTTTCTTTTTCTCATGTTTTTGGATTTTTCTAACATAAATATGTAATAAAATTACATATTTATGCCTTTTTCATACCAGCTTATTATTTTTACAATTATGCATAAATCAGTCCAATTCGACTGCTTTCTTACTTAATGTAAGACCGGAATGCGATCAAATGCCCGTTTAAGACACGGAAATGGATTGAAAATAATGGTCATTTTTTGCCATTATCAACATCCTCACATTTAATACTGATCGTCCCCGAGCAGTCAGAGTCAATGTTCCTCGGAACACGGACTCTACATATTCAATTCATTTTCGTGGCTTCATAAATCACATCCTTTTTAGATTGGGATAAGACAATCAAAACTACTAGTATTGAATTCCCTTGATTGCAGTGTTTAATGAAATGATGCTTGCTCACTGTATCGGGCCTACAAATCAAACATTATTATCAATCCTTCATGAATATCATGTTTTGAAAGATGCAAAGATTAAAAATTAGAATTAAGGTATGACATGAACATATGTAATGAGAAAAGGCCTCACTATAAGAGAATCGGAAGATTCACTCACTCTCAATTGGGGTTTAATCATGAACGCTCAAAATCATATTTAATTAAATTATCCCATAAGCTTGCAATCAGACCAACTCGCCACCGGCTCATTTCTTCAAATCGGGATCACGAGGTCTTATTCGAGGGTTGTAACGGGGCATACGGTTGTAACATTTGGTAGGAAGGGAAATTATTGGCTAAGAAGTGGCAAGAATTAATTCTATCATAACTTGGCATATTTATTTAAAATATATGATCATCAATTTTTCTTTCTTTCTTTTGCTTTTCTCTTTTCATATTGCATGACATTAGACTATGTCTAATTTGCTTTGTCATTTGCAATTTCTTGATGTTGACAAGAGTTCAACATTTTTCTTCTCTTTTTTTTTTTTTTTTTGTGTTGAATGGAACTCAACAATTTTCTTCTCTTTTTTTTTTTTTTTTTTTTTTGATCGGATTTTTGAATACCGATTGAAATTTTGTTGATGATCAAAAATTGTAATGCCTTGATAAAATTTATTCTTGCACACTTGGGTTTGCATTTCTTGGTCTTTTTGTAAGGCTAGGAATAATATAGAGGGTTCCAAAGAAAAATTAGGCTTAAGGCTCAAAGTGGTTAATCCTAAGGGAAAATATTTTTGGGTTTGGAATTCAAAAGAAGGCCAAAGTTTTGGTTTTCTAGGTGCCCCGATCATATTCTCGATTTTTAGAATATGGCATGGTCTTGAATCGGTCCCAATTGCAAGTTCTAGTTTCCTTTAATCAAATTGATTCACACATCAAAAAATGAATGAGTAAAAGTGACTCATGGCTCAAATCTCACAAGGTTAGGTTGATCCATGTCATGCAATATTCTCAAATTTAATCGAAGCTTAATTCTAACAATTTATTCAATCGAGATCTCTAACATGCAGATTTATTACCCAATAAGCTGATCGCATCATTAAATTTTTATAGCTCAAAACCTCAGGATTTCATGTCATGCATGTTCTCAATTATATTATCCCAATTTAAAGGTTTGAAAATTTAATCACAAGCCTAAATTCAACATGTGAATTTAGAGCAAGTTTATGCATATTTTTGCTGGTTATTTAATTGAAAGCAGTAAAGAGGCACTGCTGACATACTGAGTATGTCAACAGCATATTTTTGGCCTGACGTCACTTATTCATCTTGGACTGTCAGACATCTTTTCAGAAATAAAAGAACCAAATAAAAACAAAGATTGTTGTTGGGGTTGCAAAATCCCAATCTGAAAGCAGTAATTATATCAATTACAAGAGATTTCATTTGCAATTCAAATCTATCTTGCATGGATGAATTGAAATTCTCTTATATGATATTTACAATTAAGCTCAGAAATGAAGGAGTCAGGGATCACCATCTTTCTTCTCGTCTGATTTCTTGGAGGAGCCAGCTTCATCAGGGATCTTCTTAAGCAAGGTTTGCAGGAGCTGATTCTGACTAAGGATCAGTGATTCCACCATTTTTCGATTCTTCTCCTCTTTTTCCAGCATCATCATTCTGAATTCCTCGTCTCTCCTTTCCTTTTCCAACTTCTCTCTCAGTTTCTCTTCCTTTTCTCTCCTACGCTCCTCGCGTTCCTCTTCTCTCTCCCTCCTTCGCTCTTCACGCTCCTCTTCTGCCCTTTTCTGCTGTCCCTCTTGGCTTGCCAAAATTACATCAGTCATGGATTTCATTCCCTCGAGCATAGACTGACTCATTCTGCTCACCATCTCAACCGTTTGGGAATCAGCAGGGAACTGAGATACATTTTGGCTTTGAGGAGGCATCTGAGGTGGAGGTTGAGTCGGGGGCGGGATTGGAATCTCAGTCCGTTCTTGGTCCGCAGGAGGCTCCTCTCGAACATTCGAAGGTCCTGCATCAGCACAGGTGTTTTGTGTTCCCTTCTTTGTCTTCGGCTGCCTCTTTCGCTTCCTTGATGCCTGCTCACCCGATATGAAGGAGGATTGAGCGTCTGAATCTCCTCTGACGGACAGTTGGGGAAGGGAATACTTGATGCTCTCACATAAAGGAAGTCTTGGCACACTGATAGGTGGGTTCACTTTCACCACTGTGTCGCCCTCAAAAGCGCTTAAATCAACTCCCTGAGCTATGCAGATTCTCCTAATTAGATTCGGATAACACAGCACCTGTCTATCCTTTATGCGGGTTATCATCACCTCAAATACATGCCTCCCTACATTAAGTTTTGCTCCGCTCCACATTCTTGCAAATCCCATTAGCACATTTCCAGATGTGGTGTGCGGATGCGAGTTGGGCCGGATCTTAGACATGTAGAACTCGTAGGTTGGCATGAATTGTATTCGCAGCCATTTTGCGTTGAATGTATGTCCAGGGGCGGTCACGCTTGTCATGCTGTTAGCCAGTGTAGCATACTTCGCATATTCAGTCGTTTTGGCTCTTTTTGTCATGATTTCACCAGGGGGAAATTCGCTTTGAATCTCTGGGGTCCCGAAGAACTGGTTCAGCCAATCAGGTGCAATGTTGATCACTTGTCCCCGGATCCATGTTGTTCTGGCAGCTTCATCGATGTTGCAGAAGAATTCTTTTGTCAGCTCCACGAAGCCATCTTCGTCATGATGCAACATGAAGTTACCCCACTCTTGATTTCTGTAGAAAGTTTCAACAGTGGGGTGTGACCACGCATCAGGCCTGAACCCTTTGTCTGGCACTATCATCTTCTGCAACTTCTTATACTTCTCTGCACTCTCTTTGCTGCCATTGAACTTGATCTGGATCTGTTCTTCGCTGAGCTCTTTCTTCCCATATTCTTTTGCGACGCCCATTCTTTGCCTTACAGTGTTTTCGGACCAAAACTCGACTGGTCGAATGGATCCGACGGACTCGTCGTCACTCGAGTGCCAGTCTGTTTGCTCGTCTCCCTCCTGTGGCTGGTCATTCCTTGGTTCAGCCTCATCTCCCCTCTGACTCGGCTCTCGCTCTCCATGTGCTGCTTCATCTCCGACTGCCTCCTCAACCTGTTTAATTACATGTTTCATCGTATTCAGTTCACAGTTTACAGGTGAAAAAGATGCAGTTACATGAAAATTACGGTCATCAACATCAGTTGATACCTCCTCCTCCTCCCTAACTCTTGCAGCTCGTCCAACTGGACGTTGGAAAATAGGCGCCATTTGACTCATGAATTCTTGTTCCTCCTGCTGAGCTTCTTCTTCCGAATCATTCCCATCTGCAGCTTCAGTCAGAATTCCTTTAACCTTTTCTTTAAGTGCAGAGGTCATGAGAGGGTCGTCTGGCTGCTTTTCCAAGGTTTTGGCCAGTGCCACCGGGTCTATGGAGTCTTGTGGCCCTTCTGACTGTTCAGGTTGGTGCGACGGGCCTCCTTGCGTGATGAATTCTTCAATTCTGGCTGTGCCCACGAGAGGATCGATCACTTGACCTACTTTTGTCTGATATTCGATTTGATGTGGCTTTTCTCCAGCATCGATTCTCGTTTCGATTTGTTCATTAAGCCTCTTCCTTATGTCCCCTCGGATGGTCTCAGCATCATGTGCAGTGGGGCCAGTCCATGCAGGAGGTTGTTCTTCTTTGATTTTCAAACCTCGCCCTTGCACTTCTCCAGTGATCTTTAGCTCAAAGTCCTCCTCATTACCCCGCTCAACCTCTGCAGATTTCCTGCTTTCCAGCTCAGCCTGCATCTTCCTGGCAGTTTCCTCATCCTTTGTCTGCTGGATATTCTTTCGGATCTGCTCTTCCTCTGCAGCTTTCTTTTCCATTTCCAGGCGTTCTTCCTCAGTCAATTTTTCTATTCCCGAACCACCTGTCACTTGATCCAGCAAACCAGCTGATGCAAGCTCTTCATTGTACATCTTCATGGCTAGCTCAGCATCGGATATCACCTGGTGCTTCTTTTTCGGGGGTGGCGGCGGCATTGGCTGTTTACCTTTGTCCTTAGGATCAGTGGGCTCTGCCACTCTCCTAACAGTTGGTTCCGGTTCCTTGATTTCTACTTTCTTTTCCGGAGCCCTTGCTGGCTTGTCCTTATCAGCGGACCTTATTAACCTTCTCCTCGTTCCCGGTTGACCTTCAGATGTAGCAGCAGCAGTGGAAGGTTTCTCGGGCTGTGTGGGTGCCTTAGTGGTGGCAGGTGCTACAACAGATGTTGTTGTTTCAGTCTGGGCTGACTGCACCACTGGCTCGGACGTAACAACTTTTTGTACTTCAGTCTGCCCTCTAGGCGGCAAAGCTGAAGCTTGAATTGCTGGCTGGGTAGGCTGTGGGTTGGCCTCAGGGGGAGTGGAGAAGTATGCATCAATTTCAGCGTCGGGATCCTCTTCCCTGTTCGGTTCACCCTCGTAGCCTAGTTGCTTCTCGGCACGCTGCAAATAATCCTCAATAAAGCTCCTTTGAGATATTCTCCTCAGTTGGTCCTCCCAGTCCTTCTTGATCTTGGAGCAGAACTTACTCCGAACATTGTTGTTATAGTGCAAGACCTTCTTTCCATTAGCAGTACTGTTGCAGTATTCCAGTGCAAACTTGTCCATCTCCATGATCAATTCCCAGTAGGAGTCTCTGTATTGATCTATCATGCCTCCTACCAGATCCTTTTGAATTCCTTCCAGGTAGGACATGTCTTCTGCTGAATCATACGTGAGGTACATCCCAGCCTCAGCTTTTGATAGCAAATTGAACTGCCTTTCATTTTTCCTTTTGGGTTTCCAGCCACCTTTGCGTACATCCACTTGTAGCTGATCCCTAAGTACTGCTATGTGCTGGGGAAATTCATCATCTTTGTTTGTCCCGTACTGTCCATACTTCCTGTGTGTGAAGATGGTTTCAAGTACCTCATCTGCAGGTAGTACTACTCCTTCTTCCAGAAAGGACCCAGTGATACTTGGATTGCCTTTTCCCCAGACAGTAGTCAGGTCATCCCATTGTTCGCGTGCATCCTTGATCATCTTCCTCATGGTGTTCAACAGTGAGGTGTTACGGCTTTGCTCAAACTTCTCAGCATTTTTGAGGCGCTTGTACAGGTTGAAGGTCAGCTCTCGATGCCTGGCCCGAGCTAGATCTGTAATCCACCTCTGCTCCACTGGTCCTTTTGCTTCGAACAGATACGGGTTCCACTTAAATGGAAATGCCTCATACATCATGATGGCCCCACTGTTGATGACCCTACTTAGATCCATGTATTTGTGTTCGAAGGCCATCCGAACTTGAGGATCTACGATCTGGTTCGGGATGATGATGTCGAAGTCAGCTATATTCGGATCTTTTGTTCCCTTTTCTACATGCCGATTCCACACAGCCCTGTGCTCTCTGAACCTCAGTTGGATGCGCTCATGATGGACTTCTGGAGTTGTCTTTTCGTCTTGAGGGGCATACCCCATCATCCTTATCCAAAACTTCTTCAGGAAGTGGTAGTAGTCCTTTTCTATCGATGCAGCGACTATTGACCTTTCCTGTGGAGGGATATGCACATCCCATCCCGGAGACAGTTTCAATTTTTCGTCCGTAGTGTGGTCTAGAGGCACCTTATAGACTGATTTGATGGCCTCTCTTGTGTCCTTGATCTCTGTTCGATCAATTGAGGCCTGGTTGCCAGCATCCTCATATGTGCAGTCAGGCAATCCGATGCCTGAGTGCACTACCAGTGCGTTCCTGAAAAAGGTCGAAGCTTAGATACATCCATAATTGTTTATGAGTTTTCAAAGACTACTCAGGTGTGAAAACCAACATCCTCACATTTTGAGCTTTGCTAAGCTCGAAATGTGATTTAAGTGATTTAATCTGAGTTTATTTAAAAGATCCAAATGTAAAGTATTATCCTTTAGGATCTAGAAGGAGATAACTTAATTGGACTATTGAGTCCAATCAAAAGGGAGGAATAAAAATAAAAATAAAAGTGAAGTGGTCATTGGACCAAAAATTCCCTTTTTTAATGGGCCATTGGGCCCAAAAGTTTGTTTTTCCAATTTTATTAAACAAGTTCGAGGCACTTGTTGAAAATGGAATGAGTTGATGATGAAGATGGAACGGATGGCTCGAAAATGGAATGTGCAGTGGAGGCGTGGCGGGATGGATTCGCTATCTCCGGATTGTTTGGACTGTCATTGGACAGTTAAAACGCTCAAGAAAATGCAAACACTATTTTTAATTTTGAAAAGGTTGACTTGTTTTTATTTAATGAAAAGTGGGATGTGTGTGGTCCCATTTTTGGATTTTTGTAAAAAGGTAGCAGTTGAGGTGGCAAAACACTGCTACTTAACTCACACTCTTTAATTCCATTGGGAACAAAAACACATTGTCAACCAAAATTCCTAGTACTATTTTTGTCTTTTAGTGAAAAAGTGCACTGCTGAAAAGGAATTGGTGTGCACTAACATGCCAAAAACAATGCAAACACTCACTTTCCTCAATTTGCTGCACACAAACACAGACACACCAAAACAGGAAACGGCATTAAATGATCACCTTAGCATGCAATACTTATGAACACAGCAAGTTAAAAACACAAGATCATGCCTCTACTCGAGCCAAAACATGGGACTAAAAGCATTTTCATCCCTCACATATTCAAAAACTACAAGATCATTCATGCTCTATAATCAAGAAAAACAACAGCATATTGCCACTCATGCAGTATTCCTATGTTCATTACTCTCACTTTTTCAAGATTTTTCAACAACCCAGGAAGGATCAAGATCAAGCAGACAAGACATGAGCATAATAGACTAGAACAAACAAAAGCAAAAGAATCTACCACTGCCAAACCCTAGCCTTCATGGAATCAAAATTTCTACAACCCCTAACACTTCCATCTGTGCCCCTCCATCAACCAACCAAAGTACCAAACCCCAACACCACATTCGGCCATTAACGATAAAAACAGGGAATCACAGTCCAAACATGCCCAATACACAGAACCACTAAAATTGAAAATCAACTAAGTGAAAACAACCATGAGGACGCCCATTAACACATTATCGAGAGCAATAACGCAGGAATCCCCAAAATCGCAAAAACAGGGCAGTGGTTCGCGTACGAAAAGGGTGGGCAATGCTTACCAAGGCTCGGTTTGCTTCGGAGAAGACGAAGATGAAGGTTCTGATGGCTCCATAAGGATTACGAAAATTTGGGCAGAGTTTCCCTTGGGGTTGGCGTTCGAGAGGTGCGAAGAACACAGTGGTGTGCTTCGGGAGAATTTTCGTGTGTGCGAGAGTGTTTTCGAAAATTTTCTAAGTCCGAATGCGTGAGGAAGAAGAGGGAGGCGGAGAGGTTTAAATAGTACTGGGCCGGTCGCGGAACCCTAGCCCATGGTCGCGGAACAGGATTACGCGACCAGGCTCAGCGACATTAGAGATGTCGCGGAGTGTGGGACTTTGTCGCGGAGTCGTGCACCGCGACAAAGTGTACCGCGACAAAATGGCGAGAAAGAATGGAGTGGTGTGTCCGTGTCGCGGAATAGAAACTCTGTCGCGGAGTCATGCTCCGCGACAAAATGTTCCGCGACAAGGACAAGCAGAGTTTAGGGATGAGTATAACTTTGTCGCGGAGTTTGCACATGGGCGCGATGCTGAGCACCGCGACAAAATGATCACTCCGCGACAAAGACAACAATGGTTCAGAGATGAGTGAGATTTTGTCGCGGAATTGCACCTGGTCGCGGAACGTTGTTCCGCGACAAAATGGTCAGTCCGCGACAAAGACAAACAAGGGTTGCCGATAAGGGGTGTTTTGTCGCGGAGTTGTACTTGGTCGCGGAACGTTGTTCCGCGACAAAATGGTCAGTCCGCGACAAACTTTTTGAATTTTCAAATTTTCAACGGATTGGGCCCGAGTGTGATATTGGGCCTGCATCCGTTTTATTTGAGTTGGGCCTGAATGAATTCAGTCCAAGTAAATTCAAATCATTGGGCCATTATTTAAAATAATCTACTTGCATAAAATTAGGTCGGGTCAGTTCCATTTATCTGCAAGATTTATTCCGGATCTTAAATTTCTTTAAATTCCGAAAATAATTTCTCAGATTTGTGGAATTTTCCCAACCAAGAACCTGGTTTTCCTTGCTTTTTCTGCTCCTTCTTTTTGGTTGGTTCCGAATTTCCTGCAAGACAGATAAATACCCATTAGGTTAGGTTTTCTCCTCAGTTCAACATCCTCACATTTAGAGTCTTGGTACTCTAAATGTTCAATTGATCTTGAGGGTACTTTTTCTGTTCTGAATTAAATATATTACATTAAACTAGACTAATCTAAGCTAATCTAGGAGTAATCAGGAGTGTAATCCTCTTAATAAATGACGCTGCATCCTCCCCGGCAACGGCGCCATGAAACTTTTGACAAGTTTCGTTAACTCCGAGCTTTTGCTAAAATTATACCAGGTTAAATTTATTAAATGAGAAGAGTTATGATTCACGGGAAAGGGTTTAGGGATATATTAAGGTTGTTACTCTTTATTACTCATGTGAGGGGCTTTAATTTCAAATGGCAATGTGGTCCTCTCTGTCATGAAATGCTGACAAATCTCATGGCATAGCCGGGATAAGTTGATCTTCAGCCTGTCACACTGAGGGTCCCCGGCAAATATGCCATGATACTTCTCATCAAGCCTTGCCATAAGATTTCCTGCCATGAAACTTTTGACTAATTCCCACTTCATGAGTATTTTATGAAAAGTCGTGATCCTGGTTTAGGTTTTATTTAATGAAACCAATTTATGATGGCGGTGTTGTGATTAAGGATATATTTATATGTAGTCATGTTTTTATTGCTCGTAGTTAAGAAACTGTGCTCCCGAAAGCGCACGGTGTCAAAAATTGCAGTAATTTATAGTAAGACCGGATCGTTCACTGGAGGATGTGCGATAGAAGCAGGTCCCACGTCATTTACTAAGATTTTCCACTCGGTTACTCGAATCAAGTGTGTGATTTGGCTAACAACTACTTGACAGAATCTAAATCAGATTAAGAAAGCATTTAAAATAAAGCAGATAAAAGTATTCTAGAAAGCGAATTAAATTTAATCTAAGGAAGCAATAAAATTAATCTAAGAAAGCGGTTAAGATTATTCTATGAAAGCATATTTAAATGAGATAGAAGGGACAGGAAGAAAAGAATAAAGATTGGACAAGATTCAGATGAAACACAGTTAAACTTCCATTTTGTTGCACAGATCTTAGTTTGGGATAATCCGTTCAGTTAGCTAATTCTCATGCTCTCTGTACCATGTTCCCTTTAACAGACAGGTACTTACAGTAAGAGTTTACATGCTCTTAAGAAAATAAATTCTAAGATACCACAGACGCATAACCACCCTTGCAATGCATTGCTAAGGTATGTTAATTATCCGTGGTGGACAAGCAACACCTGACAAATCATTTATTGAGGTGCCAAGTACTGTTATCATTCCCCCATGTCACGCCCAAAGATTCTAATTAAGCCCTGAACTATCCCTTAACTCTCAGTCCTAGTAGCAGTTACACAACTCTCAATACAACCGAGTGACCTCTAAAGGAAGCAGTTAAAAGAAAGCAGTAAAGAAAGCATTTAAAGTCCTATCACTCGGAGGTTTCTGAAAGTTTGACCCTGGTAGTAAAAGGAAGCCCCCAGTCAGGATGACCGGATGTGGATCAAGAATTCCCTATTCTCAGTGAACCGCTTACAGTGCTCACTTCCCTTCGGGTGGTTATGAGATACAAACTAATGAAACGAACTAATAAAATTAGTTCGTTCCGGATGCACTCACTCAGGACTCAAAAATAGGCTTTGGCAGAAGAAGATAGCAGTTGAAAGAATACTCAACCCTACCTTAGAAAATAACCAAGGCCCGAATGTTGTTCCTCTAGTATTAACTGTCACACCTTATCGGAATCCAAGTGGAATCTAATCCAGTGCAACATTTAATACAAGATTTCCAACAAGCAGCAATTTTGGGAAAATAATAAATCTGAAAATCATTCCCTATCAGGTACTAGACTCTCAATAAGAACACAGACCCTTTCAGTCTAGATGAGACCTAATCGCTGACTCTGCTTCTAACTTCCCAAAATCAACCCCCAGTCGGATGTGAATTAGTCATAACTGTCGAATTTATCCCTTGCTCAGGTCCGGATTTTATAAAGGAATTTTTGTTGGAAATTTAGTATGAAACATCTGAGTTAAATCAAGACTTCTATGTCCAAGGGAAGGATCCCAAAATAATATCGACCACAATATCTACATAATAATATCATGCATAATTTTATAGAGAAGGGTAAGATAAAATAACCCAAAATATAAGGTGGGTTTAGACAGAAGTTGATACACAGAGATGAAATAGCCGGAGATGAGAAGAATTTTGGCTAAAGAGAATGCCAGAAACAACTGGGGTGATCTGGACTGCAAACATCTGCTATCCAGTTCCCAATTATTCCAGATGGAAAGATTTTAGATAGCAGAATAATCTTAACAACAGTGATCGCTATCATCAAGACTCCTACTATCTGTGAAACGAGAGAAAAACCTACATGTTTTCTTGCTGTAATACTATTCAAGCAATGTTGATCGACATCATTTGATACTATTACAGCTCAAAATTCGGGTTTGAAATTAAGATAAAGAAAAAGAAACTGTATCCGGATAGGAGTCAGCTGAGCAGCTATTATAATCCCGGATGGACGAACCGCCAAGGCGTCCACCGACCACTATCCGGACCATGCAAAATAACATCTAATAATTAATATACAGATCACGAGCTAGTTATCCGTATGGGAATACCCGCCAACATTAATCTGATATATTCCTTATTAGCTGTTTCACACAACACGGGAAAAGACAAATAAATAAAAGAAAAATATTTTTGGATCATCTTGCATGAGAGACATTGGTTTCTCATGCAAGGGTATGGAATTAAATCCACAATTACTCTTCATGTCTAAATAATCACTCATTCCATAATTAGTTAGTCAATTACAGTCCGGATTATATACTTAGATCATTAGAGTTTAATCATTTGTAGAAGAATCTTTTAATAGGGAATTGAACAAAGTTCTTTATATCAAATTAATCATGGGTTAAGATCATTGGATTTCAACCTCAAAATATTAATATAAAGGTTCAATTAATTAATGGAGTGAGATGAAGAATGAGAATTTGGCAAAAGGTGCCACTTTGTCGCGATACAGGGTTCGTGTCGCGGAGCATGGCTCCGCGACAAAGATTTCGCGACAAAGGGGTGGGAAATAAGAGAAATGGAATTTTGGAAGTTTAGGGTTTGTTTTGTCGCTAAGTAAAGAAAATTTTGTCGCGGAACGTGGTTCCACGACAAGGGCATAGCGACAAAAAGGTAGAAAGTTGGACAAGGCATAATTCCTGTCGCGGAACAAGAAGTTTGGCGCGGAACGTGGTTCCGCGACAAGGTTGCTTCGCGACAAAGCCCTTCCAGAATAAAATCACAAGCATTTGGGTCCTTGGTCGCTAATCAAGACTTTGTCGCGGAACGTGGTTCCGCGCCAAGGGTTGTTTCGCGACCAAGGGTTTTAAAATAATGGTCAACAAATGTCCTTTGGCACCTTTGTCGCCAAAGCATCATTTTGTCGCGGAACGTGGTTCCGCGACAAGGGTTATTCCGCGACAAAGGTGTGTTCAGTACATATGTCAGAAAAGTAAGTGGAACAGTGGCATGCATTATGTGTGATCTCACCCATTTCAGATTCAAAAGCTAAACTAAGCTCAAAATAACAAAACAGAATATGAATCTAGCTAGAACATGCTTGCACAAAATAGAAATAAAGCAAACTTAAAACTTAAGAAACCCTAATCTAAGCTTAATCATCCATAAACATGCAACATTATCCCAAGAAAAAGTCACCAAGCAGCGACATTAAAATGCAAAAACAAGGGTCAAATGACCCAAGGAAAATGAAAACAGCAAAGATCCATGGGGTGTGAGGCCCATTTCATGATTTTG
Organism: Hygrophila difformis; assembly: GCA_030278955.1. NCBI lineage: Eukaryota > Viridiplantae > Streptophyta > Magnoliopsida > Lamiales > Acanthaceae > Hygrophila > Hygrophila difformis. Next base: position 39,202,079 of record JAOANR010000013.1, on the reverse strand, counting down.
GGACACAAATGGAGAATGTTTTCCCATTTTATTGAATGGTGTTGTTCATACTCATGGTTTGAGTATCACAAACCCTTAAACAAAAGTTTAGGACAAAAACACGGTATAAAAACTGGCTATCTAACCAAAGTGCAGTAAACTATATCTAACTAGTGCATGAATTAAATAATACAAAAGAAAACCTAACTAAACTACCCTAAACTACACTAAACTACTGAACTCCCCAACTTGTCTTCAAGAAGGTGTAGTTTTTCTAAAATTCTTCCAACCTCTAGCTCAAAGGAAACACCTCATATTTATAGAGGGGAAACCCTAAGCTCATGGGCCTTGATTTGAGCCCATTGTGTCTCAAGACATCACACACATCACAGCTTTGTCTCGGAGCACCAAGTTTGGTCGCGGAACACACTGCATGTGGCAAATCTTCTCGACTGGGTCTTGTGTCTCTAAAAATGTACCTTGGTCGCGGAGTGGACCTTTGTCGCGGAACAGCACATCGCGACAAAGGTATCGCGCCAAGGGGCTTCGGCTGGTCTCTTCTTCATCTGGGCTACTTGGTCGCGGAGTGTTCCTTTGTCGCGGAATCATGCATCGCGCCAAGGGGCTTCCGCGACAAAGGTCTTCTTGGGCCTGCTGGATTGGGCCAGATGGGCCGAGAATATTCTTTTTGTGGGCTTTTCTATCTTTTTCCCATCTTTTTGTTTCCTTTTCTTTTTCTCATGTTTTTGGATTTTTCTAACATAAATATGTAATAAAATTACATATTTATGCCTTTTTCATACCAGCTTATTATTTTTACAATTATGCATAAATCAGTCCAATTCGACTGCTTTCTTACTTAATGTAAGACCGGAATGCGATCAAATGCCCGTTTAAGACACGGAAACGGATTGAAAATAATGGTCATTTTTGGCCATTATCAAATGGGTACGTCTTAGCCCGTCTATCTTCCAACGACGACCTTTGACGTTGAGCTTGTGGTGGCTTTGGCTTGTCGCTTGTCACCGGCTCCTTCCCACGTACCTTCACGAAAGTGGCACTTGTTGCCATCGCATCCTTTATTGGCGGCTTTGATGGTGGTTCACCTCTCTTCTCCCATTCGACTCGGTTGTTTGTACGAGTTTGTTGAACGGGCGGACCATAGGCTCCACTTGACGCCAAGCTTAGCTCCATGTCGTGAGCACGGGTTGCAAGCTCCTCAAATGTTCGGGGACGAATGCCTTGCAGGATGTATCGTAGACCCCATTGCATGCCTTGGATGCACATCTCAATTGCTGACGTTTCAGACAAGCGATCCTTACAGTTGAGACTTAGGCTCCTCCAGCGGTTGATGTAGTCAATCACCGGCTCGCCCTTTGATTGTTGCGTGTTTGTCAATTCTATCATGCTGACGGTACGCCGTGTGCTGTAAAAACGGTTCAGGAACTCTTGCTCGAGTTGATCCCAACTGTCAATGCTGCCGTGTTCCAAGTCAGTATACCATTCGAACGCGTTTCCCTTTAGCGAGCGAACGAACTGCTTGACGAGGTGATCTCCAAACGTACCCGCTTCGTTGCATGTCTCTACGAAATGGGCGATATGTTGCTTGGGATTCCCTTTGCCGTCGAACTGTTGGAACTTGGGCGGTTGATAGCCTGCCGGCATCCTCAATGAGTCGATGCGGGCGCTGTATGGTTTGAGATATGTCAAGGAGGATTTTGATCCTACCGAGACCTCTTCCTTCAGCGTTCCCGTGATGAACTCTTTCAGTTGATCAGCCGAGATGAAGCCGTCAGGAGTGACTTGGACGTCAGCGGTTGCTTTTCCTTTTGCTGAAGCGCCTTGCCGGGAAGTCTCTCCATCGTCGCGGATCTCCACGGGTTTGTTCACCGCTTGGCCGCCGTTAGAGCCATCCAGTTTGTTCATCATTTGCTCCATACGTGCATCTTGCAACTCGTATCTCTTCGCAAGCATTTCAACGATCTGTGTAAGGTTGGCCATTTGCTCTTCAAGAGTGCTGGCTTGGGTTGTCATTGCAGCAGCATGACGCAGGGCGGATGTTTCTTCTTGGTCTCCCCGCGGGCTTGACAACGGCGTGGAAGATCCCGATCTATGGTCGTTTCCTTCTTCCAGCAGCGGCATATCCGCATCAACTTCTTTTCCGCACGCAGCATCGGCGGCCTCCATTGCTTTCTTCATGTTCCTTGTGGTGACATTGGGCATAGCGGCACCGGATGTTGAAGAGTTGCTCTTGGAGGTGTTCCTTGAAGCCATTGGATTTCGTTGACGACGTCTGGAGGAGATGAAAGGCAGAAGTGTCCCACTGGGCGTGCCAAAATCTGTAAGTGCAAAAATGCGTAGACAAGAAACTACAAAACACTTTTATTAATTTCACAATGATGTCTACAATTACAGAGAAATTTAAATATCAAAGAACATGTAGAAAATCAAACTATATGGGTTCAACTTCTGGTACTCCTTTGATTCCTCCAATCTTGAAGACGTCGAGATGCTTTTATGCTTCTTCTCCGGCTTCTCGGAATTTCTACAGCGTTTTGTTACTGTAGAATCTCAAGTGTATGAGTCTTGAGAATGAGTAGACGTGTATGAGTCGTCTCTCTATGTGTCTGAGTGTATGAGTCTCAGAGTATGACTGTTTAGAGGTTGTAGAAGTGTATTTGATACTTCTTTGCCTCTTTAATATTTCTGCAGCGTTTTGTTGCTGTAGAATCTCAAGTATATGAGTCTTGAGAGTGAGTAGTGTATGGAGACGTATGTGTCTCGAAGTGAAGTCGTCGTCCCAATATGTGACAGGGTGCCTCTATTTATAGAGGGAAAACCCCTAGGGTTTGTGGATGATGGACCAATCGATGGGCTGGTCCAATCCACGTTTTTATCGGGTCATGTGGGCCTTTCATCTGGGCTTGTTCACATTGACTGATTTCAATGGACTGGCCTGCTTCAAGTGTCCATTGGATCATAGGCTTGTGGGTCTTTCATTTGGACTTATCCACATCGATTAATTTTCATGGGCTGGCCTGCTTCAAGTATCCAATGGCCATGGGGCTTGTGGGTCTTGCATTTGGACTTGTCCATATTAGCCCCATATAATTAAATCAATTTGGCTTGATGGATCCACCTAGCCCAATAAATATTAATAATTATTTCAAGCATTTAATTTATTTAAAATGCTTAAAAATAATTAAATTAATATTTAAAATTACACGTGTCGCATTTTTAATGGCGAGTGAATTTTCACGTGTTTACACCAGCAAAATCAGTAATACCTCAAGAAATACACTGCAGCAGCAGTTGAAAAAACTAAGCTAGATTCAGAATAAAACCCCCAATCTTCAGCACATCAATTGAAAAATCAAACTAAAAATGACCTAATAATTCACAAACTGAACATCCAGCACAATTTTTGCTTTATTCAGCCGTCATTGAATTTTTCCAACCAATATGAAATGGGAGTTGCAAAGGTTTATAGAAAACCCGCCAAACAGTAAGGATAAATCTGAATGCCTAAGAGTAATATGAAATTGGAAAAACATTACCA
>JAOANR010000013.1:38989387-39198041 GCA_030278955.1 Hygrophila difformis | reverse complement strand
GGGTTGGACTCAACAAAGCAAACATAAAATAATTGAGGAAACCATTATCTGTCTAAATTCAAGCTTTTACTATCATTTAATCCTAGCATTTCCAAGCCACTCTGAACTAATCCGTAGAAAAATTAGCCTAAAACCAGCAACAGATCAAGCAACACATGTGTCTCTTAAGACTATACCCCTAAATCATCATGCAATGAAGTAAAAAATGAAAAACCAAGTGATGGACTTAAAATGAATAAATAAATAAATAATCATAGTGTTGTGTAATGTCTAACACATTAATATAATATGATTTTTTTCTATTTCATTAATTTTTATAGTAACACAAAGAATATTTGGTAAGGAGTATTTGCACTGAAAAAATATTGTCCATTTCACCTCTAACAAAACTTACACAAACACACAAACAAAACTCAGCAACACAAACATGATTAGATCACAAAAACAAGCATTACGAACTAAAAGGCTTTTGTCAATTATGCACTGTTCCATATTGTTGCCTGATGTATATGCAAATCCAAGCATAACTTGAAAAATGGACATTGATTGATTCAATCAAAAAAACACAGATGACAAAAAAGGCAGTACTAATTAGAATTCAGAGTTTTCAATTCGTTGAACTCTGGATTCAGGGAAAACATATTTATACACTATTGAAAAAATTGAATCATTGAGGGAAGTACTCAAACCTGAGGCAAAGAAATATAACCCCCTTCAGTCGTCCAACCAACTCTTGTATCTAAAGATTCAATGAATGAAACAAAATTAATATAATAATCACTTAAATTAAGTACAATCTACAGAACATCATCATCTTCACACCACCAGTAAACAAAAATGGCTTTCTTAGCTTTCTAATTTCCCCTGAGCTTTACCCAATCGTAAGTATTTAACAGGTTGACAGACAAAAACTAAAAAAATTATCATGACATGTAAAACAGAAAGCAGAAGTTTTGAAATGAATACATAACAGTTGACATGAGAACTTCCACACTTCATTATTAAAAGACTAATAATAGCAAACAACTACACCCTGTAGTTGATGTGTCCCAATCAAGTGCAGTTGTACATCAAACAACTCAATGCAAAATTCAACGCAAAATATACCATGAAATCTAACTACAATGGGTGTAAAGGAACCAAAATAAATCAGCTCATATGGAAAATTCTAGACAAGAAAAATCCAACCGCATACCAAATGAATGTCTTTCCCAAATCTTCCTCATTTCCGCCTCCACAGCGGAGCTCTCTAGCCTTAGTCTGTTTCCGCCCAAATGGTGGCGACACAGTCGCGGCCTCCGCCATTGAGTTCACCACTCCCATCTCGCCAAAGTCTCCATTTGTCGAGCCTCCTCTTCCTCAGAAGCGCCCAACCCCAACCCTAAAACTGAACCTGCATTTTTCTCACCCTATGTCGTCGCCTCCGGGCGCGATTCTTCTAATGAGTGCGGCGGCGTGGCTAGGGCAAAGGGTGATGCGTGAGTGACAACAGAACGGGGCAGAGGGTCGCTGAGGCGGCGAGTAGGGCATTTTACGGAATCGCAAGAGAGCAGGAATTGCTGAAGAAGGGAAACCAGGGCACTTCCTCCAGGCCGAGACGGAAGAGGCAAGATTTGGAATGGGGCTCCAAAACCAAGTCAGAGGCCGGCGACGCAAGTGGAGGTTTGGCTCGCAAGAGCCGGCGGCACGGGATGGCACGATGCGGCGGGAGAATGGGCTCGAGAGAGCAGATCCGAAGAAGAAAAAGAAAGGCGTGAAGAAAATGACGAAAGAAAGCGAAGAAGCGAAGAAAAGCAAAAGAAGGGCAATTGACGAATTTCACATTCAAATGTACTGTTCATAAGGTCTCACACTTATATATATATATACTAGTACTCGCCATCGCGCGCTACGCCGCGCAGGATTCAATGGATGTAATATTTTGACATTTCAAATGTTCTAGATTTAAGATAATAGTTCTAAGTGGTTCGCATATTATTGTGTTGGAAGCAAGTGGTTCCCAAAGCCTGACATGAAAGTCAAAGTAAAGTAATTGGTTGTAAAGTTCAAAGAGAAACATGTCGGGTAAGCATATTTAATTTTGAGTCATTAGTGTAGTACATTAAGCAGGACAATATTCTCAGGTCTGGTAAAATCTGCAAAGATTTAGACAGCACATCAAAAGCAAATTGCTAAAAGTGTAGCTTGCCACAGGATGTAAGTGGAAAATTTGGCTTATTGTATTAAAGTGACCTGTGAGTTGAATAAATAGATGAATCAGCATGAACAAAAATCAATAGTAGATGATTCTGTGACTGACGCTGAAAATAAGATAAAGTAGGATAATGGGAATTATAAATAACATTAGAGGAGAAAATCTGAAATACGTCATTTGCGCCAATTGTTAGACTATCTTTCATGATCTATTATGCAGCTGTCTAATTCTAAAGAACATGTTATAGCTAACTGTTTTCAACAAAATACATGGTGCAGTTTGAGCAGATGGAAAATGCAATTCCAGAAGATGGCTGAAACAAAATGAAATACAAACTGAATAATAATAAAGTGCCAAGCATGCTATGAAATTACAAAAGAAAATCCCAAAACTGTGCAATATAAAGAATTGTGCAAAATCTGATGTTTTCAAACTCTCGAGCTGTTTCTATATATAATCTGTAGGGATAGTTAAATATGATATGCCTCTCCAATTGAATCACAGTATCATAAATTAAATAGACATTGATCATTCTAACTTCCAAAATAAAGAGAATTATTAAGGATGAATCAAAAGAAATACTGAAAAGTAAGTAATTTACCAAACAAATTTAGCTAATAAAGGAAAATACAAGAGAGAGAAAAAATGAATAAACAATTAAATAAATAAACACAATGCCAAATAGTAAAAGATATTAATTTAGAAAATTTGTTTTTCAATTCAATAGCATACACGGTCAGATAGAACACCCTATACCTGCAGTGAACAATCAATGGCAGAAATTTAGCAAATCCCTATGCAGTAAAAAGTCCCGGTTAAAGCTAAAATGCCCAAAAGTTAACAAAACATATAAACAAATGGGAGAAGTTATTTTTTCAAGCTCTGGAGAATTGAGGTACCATCCAAAAAATGGAGAAAGCCATGAAGAAGGCGATCGCTACGTAATAAAAGAGTATGGTCTCTGTGCTATTCATATTAATGTGAAATAAAAATTATCTATGAAACAACTCCCCATATAAATAGAGCAATTTTAATTTGATGCATAAAACCAGTTTTCAGGTTCAAATCAATTAATTTTCTGGCAACGAAATTCATTTGAATAACCCCACCTTGATAAGGGTATCCTTGCCAACAATAGAAAAAATTTCTTCTTCAAATTTCTTGATGACTCTAGCTCGGGGATCATACATCTTGTATACGTGTGGCAAATACCAGATATTTCACTACCTACAAATTATATGAATTTTAATCTTAAGGGGAACAGGATCGAGCAATTGAGTTAAGAGTCACATATACAGCGCAGGGCATGAAATTAAAGCCATGGAAAGAGTTGAATCTGTTATTTACTCTTGTAATAAATCAGTTATATTGTGTATGCTACTTCCAATCTCAATCTCATTCAACATCATAAGCACAACATATAGAATACATAAGAAAATAGCACATTGAAATACTAAAACTAATATCAACTTCTGCTGAGTTAGCAAGCACATAGTTAACCCTGTTGTAATACAACTATACAAAATTCTCCATGCAAAGCTTTATAGGCACTAAAAAGATATGTACCTCATTAGATCCACCATGAAGAGGGCATTCTAGGCTCCAACCAAAGCAAACCAACAAGGGCAGTAAATACATGTATACCACTGCATGGGATTAGAATTAGTTACAGACCGACGAAATTAATTTTCCACATTCACAAACAAAATAAGACATAACATTCAAGAAAGATGTCATGCAGCATTGTGGAGAATTTCATCTCATGTTCTGCATGCAATATTTAACATATCAAACACTAAATCTAAGTTCAGTCAACAATATCATTCAATACATTAGCGCTACTTTTGTCTATGAACCTTGACAAACACAATAACAATAGAGTAATCCATTTCTCCGAAGTAAATCCAATTTAATCATTGAAAACTACACAGATGGTAAACTAAGAAGGGGGGAATGGAACTATAAGAATGACCATGACTAAAATGGGAAACTATAAAAAATGGAACCACAAATTGCAGGGAATAGTGAAATTAGAGCATTATAGCAACTACATACATTACATAGAAATGTCCAAACTATAAGTTACATTAACGGGAAAACTCAAACAAGCAAGAGGAAAATGGGATGGTTTATTGATGTTCTTCAAGAATGGACATTTATGAACATCTTGCTCATGCATAGAGTAATAAGACGTCTCCTTATTTATCGGCTAGCACAATAAATCCCTAGGTTTTGAAGTTTAAATTATTGCTTTATAAGAACTAAGATTTAGTTCTTATTCTAATCCTTACGAATTGGTTCTAAAGTTGCACAAAATAGCATTAACGGTAGCTTTCAGTAGTCAGTAACACGGGAAACTCACCCCTGGCCTGACTCACCAGATATTTATAAAATCAAATCGGAATTTTTTCTTTTTTTTAATAATCTCATACAACTTTTGGAACTACACTTGGCTTTGCGAAAGAAATTAGACTGATGAAAGCAACTGTTTTTTAATTGGGCAAAATATTGCATCCCATTTACGCCAATTTAACAAGATATATCCTGAAAGTCGAAAACTAAATAACAAACATCCCATACATGATCATAAGGCATTCATGACAGACAAATTACTTAATATACATAATCAGCTCATACCAACACAATTGGAACAAGAAGAGATGGCAGTCGATCAGCATATAGAATAGGGTAGCGACATATAAAATAATTTGAAAGAAAGAAAGTTCATTACCTCAACATGATGTAGAGATCATAATCTAGAATAAGATTTTGTCCAACACGAAATATGCAGCCAGTACAATTTGATCGATCAAAGCAGACTGCGAACCTCATGGGAGATGTCTATCAACCTGGTGGACTAACTGGAATACCAAAGAAGCTAAGAATAGCTTTTATATAGGCTGGAACACTCAGCATGTATATGGAACAAATGCATATTCTATTAAAAAAAAGTGAATAAAGTAGAAAAAAATCCAAAACTGTGGTTTTTGCGATGTTGCAAATAAAATGAGAACAATTACATTCTTCTTTAATCTTGCGTCACCCGGTATAAAAAGGAAATATACAATTATACATAGAAATTATAAGGTGGAATGAAATAGTTTTTAGTTGGATATAGCAAACCAAGAAATGCTTCATTTAGTGTTGGCCCTCAGTTTTTTCGGTTGCTCACTACTGAAACACAAGTACGAAAGAGAGAAATCCACCTTCATCAAGGTAGCAAACCTAGTGGGACATTGTCCGGAAGTGTGTTGATTCTTTTATGCCATGATCAACATAAACTTGCGCGACCAGCCAGCCTCCATCATGTTAGCTGCCTGAAAATTAAAAAAAATAATAATAATAATAATAATAATACTCATATATCATCGAAGTAAACACGGTATGATTGAAACAGAAACACCAAAGGGATTCTGAAATCATAAAATAACCTCAATTATGTGATCCACCTCTATGTTGAGCACTTGATTAAATTGAGACTCACATAGCCCAACATCAAATATTATCACAGGTTAGTGTCTGAATTTCATGTTGTAGACCATGTTGCTTTCCCTACAAATTAAAGGGCAATTATCATTATGCAGAACATGAAGAGGGAAGCCATATATCATCACAGAATTTCCTTGAACTCAAGTTGACCAATATAATAATTTGTAATAATAGATTTAACAAGCACACTGTCCAATATACATACTCCCCACAATGATACAATACCTGAATCATATGCAACACATAGCCAAGACTCACGAGAAAACATTGGAACCACAATTTCTACAAATATGAAATGAGAAAACCAGAGACTCGCCCATTCCAACTGAAACCTGGCTCTGCGCAGTTTCAAAGCTTCTGGATAATCCGGAGACTTCATTTCAAAACAAGAAATTCCATCAATGGGTCAAATATTTATTTTAGAAATCTTCTTCAGATAATGCTGCAGAGTAAACGAATAGGAGTCGGGACGGCTGTCGTTCAAGACGGACAACCATTCCCCGCAGCTGAAGCCTGTGCAGAGAAAATAAATTATCATCATAAAATGTTTTAACCACAGTAGTAATAAAAAAAATGATCCGAGTGTAGTTATATAAAATTCCAACGAACCCTTAATGAATGAATCTTCACATCAAGAACCACTTCTCCCCATTAACCGTAATCACTTCATAAACATCACACTATCCAACGGAACAAAATAAAATTGAAGAAGAAACATTTCACAGAATGGCCAATCATAAGTAATTACCATCAGATAATGCAAAATTAGATCCGTAATAGAAAAGAAAATAGGAAGAGCCCTTGTTACCAGACACGGCGATGATAGCAGCTACGGTTGAGATGCAATGGTGGGAATGGGGCAGCGGTAGTGGAGGTGCGGCACAAGGGACACAGAGCGAGAGAGATGGGGAGAGAAAGTGCCGACCGGCCAGTGGTGTTCCGAAGTCTGCGTGAGACAGAGGGCGATCGGCTTGCGCTGGGCCGGCGGTACGGCGGCGGCGCTCGAACGCTGGAACATAGAGAACGGAGGCGGTGGGCAAGAGGAAATTTTGGATTGGGAAAGCAGAGGGAAGGTCGACGCAAACGCAGCGAAAAGAGGCGGTGGGCTAGGGCAAATTTTGGATTGGGGAAGGAAAGAATGATAAATGCCCGTAAATCTTAAGAAGGAAGAAATCTTGCGAAATATGCAAATATGGTAAAGAAGTAATTTTATCAACTTCAAGAGGATATTTTGGTAATACTATGTTACCATGAACAGTGGATGAGCATATATATATTTAGATGCGAAATATGCAAATATGGTAAAGAAGTAATTTTATCAACTTCAAGAGGATATTTTGGTAATACTATGTTACCATGAACAGTGGATGAGCATATATATATTTAGATATATATGCTTTAAATTTTGGAGTTAGCATACTAGACAGACATGGCATTTTTTTTTTGGAATAGACATTAAAGGCCTGGGAAATGGGTGGTGGGAACCCATGCCACACAATAGGGGGCAGTGTGGAGATTCGAACCCCAACCTATAGATTGGGAGTCGGGACTTAACCAATATGGTAAGTTCGCAACCCAACAAGACAAACATGGCATTTGCTTCCATGTTCGACCGCCAAGGCTTGTTTAATCTGCTGATTGTTGAATTTTGTTGCATTGGTGAATAGTAAGGCTAAATTTAAGCCACCACCAAAATCATACAATTATATTGAAACATAAATAAAAGAACCATACTCAAGCACATGCTAATGATGTAATGTATAGTGTTGGTCGAAACCTAAGCATTTTATTTTCATTCACAGTTTGAAATTTAAGTATTTACTTCCACAAAGCACAATAATTTTATGTATTATCCTACGCATTACCACTGCAAAATGTAGTTAATACTCCATCCGTTTTGAAATAGATGTAACAATGGCATAGTTATTACTGCCTCCATTTTTTTTTTTTTGTTAGCTACTGTTGACTAATGGGTATTGTTCACTTATATACTTTGACTTAAAGTTTTCTCATGGTTATACAAGTTAAAATATGGCCAAGTGTGATCTTGTTAGATTCGTCTCGTCTTGTAGATTTTAAAGATCGAACTTTTAGAATTTTTACATGTACCGAATTTGAATTATTAATAATTTAAATGCATTGGACTGCGTGCTGAGTGGGTCCGTAGCTATCTTTAAAAAACGGAGGAAGTATTATTTATTGAGTAACTTTAATTTAATTTTTTAAAACAGTTATATAAGAAAAAAACATAGGCAAGTGAAATCTTGTTAGATTCATCAAATAACGTAGTTTTAGAATATCAATTTTTATCATTTTTAATTTTACACAATTTGAGATATTAAGTGTTAAAAATATGTATTGAATAACGTGAAATACAGGAAAGTTACAATCTTTAAAATACAGAGGGAGTATTTAAGATGTCACACTAGGATTGCAAATGAATCAAATATTTTTTATTCGATTCGTGATTCGATTCGGAATTATTCGAAATTTTGATTCGAATAATATTTGATTCGATTCCACCGTCAAAAGTGTATTGAGGGCATCTTTAGAGTATACCAAATCAGTATAACTATCCTTCTTCTGACATAGCAACGCAATTTGAATCATGTGCGCAAAAATGGAATATGCGCTTGAAATATATGCCCGAGTTATGATACATATCTAGTATATATAAGTGTGAGACCCTTATGAACAGTATTGTAAATGTGAAATTCCTCAATTGCCATTCTCTTTGTTTTCTTGCCTTCTTCCCTTTCTTCGTCATTTTCTTTCTCCTCGTCTGTTCTATCGTCTACCTTTTTTCCATCTCCAAAAATCTCGTTCCACCTTGTCACCATCACTGGCCACCACCCTCAGACCGCTACCGGACACCAGACCGCCGCCGCCGCTCTGCCTTGTTTTGCTCTCGTCGCCGCCGGTCTGTCTCATACGCCGTCGGCTTCGCTCGCTCATCCCTGTCGCAAATCAGAAGCGCCGTCGCACCGATGTCCACCGGCCCCTTCCTCGTCTCATGCACCCTTCGCTACCGGAGAAGGCGCCAGCGAAGCCACCCCTCTGTTCCCTTCCGCACCACCTTACCCTTGGCTTGCTGTTCCCCGCCCGCACCACGCCACCGCTGTCCGAGGGCATTCACGCCTTCGCTTGTGAGGCCCTCTTCATTCTCCTTTTCGATTTGTAAGACCTATGTAATCACACATTATCCCTTATATTTTGCTACGGGTTACCCCCACTTATGAGGGCAGATGCGCAGTTGGGTGCTGTAAACCTTTTCTCATTTTTCAATTTTGTGGGTATTTATGTTGTGGGATTTGCTTTAATAGAAAATTGGAGAGATTTTTGGTTGTTTTCGTGATGTTTACTGGAAATTAGTTGCAGCGTTGGCAATTTTGTGTTTCCGTTTATTGAAGATTTTTATTCTATACTATTTTTCCCTACAGTTGCGTTTTTTGGGTTTCACAGCTTCTAAGGTTTTTCCGATTCTAGTTTCGGTAATTCACCTGTTTGTACTGCTCGATCAGAGGTCCATTTCTGTAAACCAATAGAGGCACTTTTGTGTATTGAACTATGGTAATTTAGAAATTTGAAACTTCTTTTCGGTAAATCTTTGGTTATCATGCCCATAACCCTATGATGCTTTAATTTTGCAATTTTCGTGGAATATTTGGTTCCGTATTAAAAAAAATGGGTTTTCTACATATGAGTGTGATAAGGAAGATGATCTTAGTTCTTATCTGGTTTGGGGGATTCAATTTGCATTTTTGATGGATTGATTCTTTTGTGATTCGGTGATCTTTGATTTTAACAGGGCATTAGACTGGATGTTAGTTCTCTTTGATTTGTGACTAGGTGAATGTTTAATTATGGAACTCAATATTTTTAATTTTCATATTTCGTCATCGTTGGTATGCATAGTTGGTATTTCGTTTTAACCGACTCTACAGTATGATTATAAGGTGAGCCTGATGAGGATTGGTTAATCTTGAATATTGCAGAGTATTGCATTTGGGTGTGATTTGATTATGCTACAACTCGGAGGTGGAATATGAGAAGTGCTCTCAGTTGCATTCTGGAATCGCCTACGTTGGTAGAAATCCGATGCTTTTTTAAATCTCTAGCGGCCCAGTTAGGGGACGGAGCTGTAAGGAAAGCTTGATGGGTAATTTCTTAAATCAGCCACATTTTTGTTTTTTCCTTCTGATTATTTTACTTATGCCACTATTATTTGTTTTCTGTATTTGTTACTCCATCTGCACACTCTTCCCTGCTCGCTCTTACGGTGTGTTTTGCATTTGATGTGTGTGTGAATTGTGCAGGTGTTTCAACTATTTTTCTTCATTCCTGTTTTGTTTTTATACCTAGGACAGTTGTCATTTGGCTGATTTATTTATTGTTGATTTGTTCGTCAATAGTTGCTTCATTTTCTTGTTCTTGACACTGCATTGTTGTTGGTGGCTGTTTAGGAATGTGGAATTGAACTTTTGTAATCTGTTGTCTTCTTAACTATGCATACCAAGTGTTTTAGATTACTCTTTGGTGCAGCTTTCCTTACTGAGTTTTGCAAAGCTTTCTATCAAATTGTTATTATTAATTTTGTTGCTTCAGACATCTTTCCGGAGCTTATGAATTCCATAATTCAACAACAGTAGGAAACTTGATGTAATAACTTCCTCATGAGGTATTAGAATCCTTGTTTAATATTCCCACTCCCAACACTGCTGAACATGAACCCACCTCCATGAACTAGAGAAGAGCGGTTAAGCAAATGACATCTATTGGTTATTTGGTTCAAAGTGCCAACAATCAGCAATTACCCTAAGCCATGGTAATTGGAATTTCTTGATGTGTATTTGTTGATACAGATGTTGTCTTGACTATCTTGGGTTATGCTTATTCTTAACATTGGCCTGTTTCGTTTCATTACAATAGGTTCATCTTATTGCTTATGTCTTGAAAAAGTGAGTTGGTAGATAGGCTTCCTCAATTCACATAGAAAGTCATTCCTCCATACAGTAAGTATATCGTCATGATGATATCTATGCTTGTAATTAATTGGTCTTTGGCAATCTCTCGTCGTCCTTTGCTCAAATGTTAGATTTTTGCTGAATCAATGATTTGGCTCGGTGAACCCTCAAACTGTGCATGGATTATTAAGGTTTTATTTATTGACCTACTTTTAGAAACCAGGTCATGGTTTATCCAATGTAGTATATAGACTGAGCTATTTATTTTATTCCTTGGCTACCTTTTTATTATTGTTGTCACTATGATATTTTGGTAGGTTGTAACAGAAGGGTATAAGAGTTACAAGAAGCAAGCCCAAAGCCCCAAAGTTAATTGTTTTGACTGGTGGTATGCCACTTGTTTCCTTCTATGCCATCATTTTTTTTTCAAAATTTACCATGTGTCTTGATCTAACTATTTAGAATTTCTGAATACTTCTATTTGGATCTATAGTTCGCGCTAATGGGTTTGGAATGATTTATATAATAAATCCTCAGAGGGAGCACCCACATTGATGACATTAAGCTATCTATCTGAATATGTGACACCACTATAATAACATTTCCTTTTCAGAGCCTCCTGAAATGAGAAAGGAGTTTATTTTGCATTGCAGGTGTATCTTTCAAGTTATTTATCTTATCAGTCATCTGCTTGCGAAATGCCAAAATTATTTATATATTGCCTTCTGTTGCATCTCAGTAATGTAGCTTAATTGGTTAATTGGGCTGATTTTATTGCATGTATTGTCATATATCATTGTGGACTTCGATTGCATCTTTGTCATGAGGGATGTATTGCAGTCTGTTGCATTATTTTGTTTTTAAAGATGATGGCATCTGGGTTTGACTGGTATTTTGTCATGAATGCGAGACAGGCATGATTGACATAATTGCACCAGTATCTTCTCATGCACTTAATGCTTAGATTGACATGTCAAGAAATGTGATTGGTAGGAGGTTTGGAGGAACGGTGCTTCATCACCGTTTTTCCCCATGCGACTTGAGCGAGATAACATAAAATTTCTTAAACCTTTCCTGGTTTACTTCAAGAAATTGATTTGGGTTGTGCAGTTTAAGTCCTAACATTTTGAATTCTTTTTATGAACTCCAGGGAGATGTCGAGTCTATTGCTTCAAAAAATCCAAAAGAACTGACAGGTCTAATTGAACAAATATCTGGCTCTGAAGAATATAAGAGGCATTATGAAGAGAGGGATGTACAAAAGGATGAAGCTAATGAGCAGGCTGTTCTTTCTAATCACAAAAAAAAAAAAAAAATCACTATTTCGGCAGAGAAAAAGCAGAAGAAGATGCAAAAAGAGGAATCAGAAAAGCATATCAAATTGCAGGACTAACTGGCTCATACCATTTTTGCCATATTTCATAATACAACCATCACGATAGAATTGATATTCAAGCCTTGCCTTTTATTGAATGTAGAATTTTTGGCATTTAAACTTTAGATTAATTGTTAATCAATTCAAATTATCTTTGGCAGTTGCTGAACATACAGAAGGACACTGAAAAGGCTAATGAGGATATGGATAATGAAGAGAACAGCCTGAAAGATATTGGGCATGAACTTCATAAATACTCCCTCCGTCCCAGCTAACGTGTCTTGTTTGACTTTTTAACACTGTTCATTGTTCTACTTTGACTCGATTTCATTGCATGTATATATTTGGAAAAAATAGTCGAGTTGGGTCTTGTTAGAATCGTATAATCATGTAGTTTTAGAATATATATTTTACATAATTTTTTGTTATACACATTTTGAGATATTAGCGGTTGAAAAAATGCATTGGATTGTGTGCAAAAGTGAAACAAGACAAGTTAAGTGGGACGGAGGGAGTATGAAGCTGAAGCAAAGAAAAAGAGTAAAGAACAAGCTGGATATTTGAAAGAGATCGAGCATTCTCGGAGGAAGATTGCAGATAAACAAAATAGACTTGATAATGTAAGATAATGCCAGTAAATTGTACAGTTTTAGTTCTCTTCCTTTGATTTCTCTCTGCGAACTGTTGATTTGGCTCTTGGATATAAATTTAATACAGAAGTGTTATTTTTTATTTTCAGTTCTTGGCTCAATATGACCACCTCCTTCATATCTGGTTTGTTGCTTGTTTCTTTGAGCTATACATCCTGATACATGGAGATACCAATAATGACATGCTACGTCTCCAAATGGAACTGAAACGTCCTTTCCCCAAAATGTTACTCGGGAAGGTCAGACGATTTTTTATTTATTTAAACTTCAACGTCCTATCATTCTCCGGTAATCCCCTTACAAATTTTCCATCTTCTTTGCTCTTGTTTTAGTAGTTTTTCACCGTAAACTATCATTAACTACTTTGTTACAGGGAGCATTTATAGATCAATATTTTGACCAGGATCTTCCACTCCCCACATCCTTCGTTAAATTTTTATGATTGTATGTATATCAGCTTCAGTTCACAACAACGAATATTATGGATACAAACATATACATAAATTTTCTATTACTATATGCAATGCAATGCAAATATGAAGTATCACAAAATATTTTTTCTTACTGGCACGCGCAGTGTAGCGCGCGCCACCGGCACGATTTCTAGTATATATATATATATATATATATATATATATATATATATATATATATATATATATAATGAACGATACAGAAATAGATCGAGTAATCTCTTCCATATTCAACATTCTATTTTATATAAAATACTCCCTCCGTCCCATTCCAAATGTCCTACTTACTATTTTTGGATGTCCCATTACAAATGTCTTCTTTCTATAAATAGAAATAATTTTCCCTCCAACAACTATGTGGACCCCACCATATACTCACAAACCAACTCTACCTTAATTCCCGTGCCCAACAGTAATAAGACACTTGGAGTGGGACGGAGGGAGTAATATATAAATATATATATTAATTTTATTAGATAATTTAAATTTTATTTTTAATGAATATATTTATTAATTAGTATGAATATATTAATATATGAAATTAAAATACTAAATTTACTATATAAATCAAACTAAATATTTAATTTAATAATTAAAAATTAATTCTTAGGTATTAAATTACCTTATAGAATAATTCGATTCGATTCGATAGTATTCGTATTGCAGTATTCGGTTCGATTCGGTTCATTTACAACCCTATGTCACACTACAAAACTGATCAAATCCCAATTTCCAACATTATAGTTCTGTGTTCAAATTCCCACTCGGCTTCTTATCCCTCTCATTTATCCCATTGTAATTTGTGTTGCATTAGTTCCCACCACCCTTTTGCCGATGCTGAGATCACAATGAAAAAAAAAAAAAGAAAAAAAAAAAAAAGGTGGCACACTGAGCTCAAATAAATCAAATGGCTAAAACTAAAAACAATTCGAAGTCAAATTTTCACATGTTAATAGGTTTAAAGGCTAACGGAAACGTAACAGCCTACACTATTTAAACATAGCGCAGCAGAAGATACCATCTCCTGAACTTAAATTTATCTGCAAAAAGTAGTGTCAATTTTTGGTGTATATAATCAAGATACAGGGGAGTAAAACTGGTGTTGATCCAGAATAGGTGTAAATTCTACCATCTGTCTCTTTTGGTAATCCAAATTCCAGATTTGGGTAAGGATCCAGTATCTGGCTGGAAGGTGTCGCTGCTTCCGGTCAAAACAAACTGGTAACAAAACCAGTCATCAAGTCGTGCAAAAAGTGGAAAATTACTTAAAAGAGTCATGGATGCGGATGCTTAGCCCAAGCATGTAAGCAAAATGCCAATAATAAATCTATTTATGACAATACCTTCTTCACCTTGCTAATCTTCGTATGTCATTTCCTTATGGAAAGATCAATGTGCAGGTATGCAACACATGTGATGAAGAAAATAAAAAATACAGAAGCCAGCATCAGGGGTTCCGCAAGCATAAATATTGGGTTGAACTTGTAATGCACCTGCATGGGTAAAATTGAAAATTTAACCATTTTAGGGAAAGGGGGAAACGTGGGCATAATTAAAAACCCTTTCTTAGTTCCTACATTCATATGTTAAAGATTTATGAGTCTTGTACTACATCAAAATCAACCACGTGTGATGAACTTCAATGACAGGAGGTTACCTGGAAAGGAACATTATGTTCAGGAACAACATTTCGCTTTTCCAGGACCACTACAGTTCTTCCAAAAACATCGAGGTATGAATATTTTTTCTGCAGAAACATGATAGAAAAACATCAGGCTACATGGGTCAACACATTCCAAGTGAATGGAAGACAGTAGAAGGGGTAAATGATTATAATGCAAAACAAGGAGACACTACATTGAGACACCAGGTTGAATGAAAAAGTGCAAAATGACTTCTTAAATAACATAGTTTTATTAATTAATAGATCCTCAATCTGTAAAACGCTCTTTTTTAGTGGAGTGAACTGCATATGGCAAGAAATTAGGATAACACACAGCCTTCTAGATTTTGTGTAGTAGCATCCTGAAGTAAGTCGTGGAAAAGGAAAAGGATTTGGGAGCAGGTGTTTGAACCAACAATATTGATATATAGAAGTGTGTGTATATATATATAGAGGGGGGGGGGGGGGGGTGTTGGGGGAGAGAGAGAGAGAGAGAGAGAAGTAACTGGCCAAATAAAAGGTTTATTTTTTAACAGTGGCCCATATTAATGTTTAGTAGGTCTTTAAATAATCACCTGAAAACTTTGCTCAGTAGCAAAAGGAACTTCAGCAGAAGGATCCTTTGACCCCTCTGGAAGGACAACCTAAAAGAAAAACAAAAGATATGGTAACTTCCTTTCAAGAGAAATAAATATAACCTAGAAAATGAAAATACATGATAAGAACACCATACGCACTTTGACAGTCAACTTGTCAACTATGGTATCTGCAATGGGACAGCCAAAACTGTAATTAAGGTATCGAGCACCAGCGGCTGACTCAAAAAGAAAGTCCTGTAGCGGAACACCATATCCAAGAATAAAAGTTGCTTTCCAGCCGCCAAGTAAAGGATATCGTGGCTCTATTAATAGCTCAGACTGCAAGACACAGATGAGTGCAAATGTTATTGCAGTTATTTTGTTGTTTATAGTAGCACTAGCAACTACAAATCCCAAAGCATCAGTGGCAAGTCTAAAAATTTTAACAGCAAATATCAGAATTCAGAAGAAAAAAGAATTTTCAAAAAAAGAATCCACCGCAAAACATGCAAATATCACTATTTCAGCCATCCACATTTATATGCATAAAAATAGCACATTTACACTTCTAACTATAATAATTATTTTATCAAAGATGTTTTTCTTTTACGATGCAACCATGGGCCTGGTCCATGCAACAAATTTTCTTTACTCCTATGCATGAAAAGGTAAGGCTAAGCAACAAGCAAGTCTGTCACTGACATTATCAGGGTGCTTTTTATATTTAGTTTTGTTGGGTATCTTGTATTATTAGAGGATTTCAAGTCAACTGTGGTCTGTGGTGCCAACAACCAAAGAAAGAAGACAACAACTAAAGCTCTACTACTGAGAGAGCGCGTGAATTCGTGAAATCATATTGCAAATAAATGGAATTGTATACATATACATACATATGTAGTAGTAGTACATCTTAAAATCATTTCCCTTTTTAAGCTGGCTAATTGAAAAAATTTCCCTGCAGCAAGAATCTAAGAGATAACATAATCCTAGGAGACAAAGAATATCTAGGCATCATAGATTTGATGTACATTATGATTCAAATTGTAGTTAACATCCTGTTTATGAGCAAAACAGTTTTCTGCACAGAACTAAAAGAAAATATTGAGCCAAGATTTACTCATTTACAGTTACTATCTGGTCTTAAATAACTCATTGTACACTGAATTCCATATGCAGACATTTTAACAAAATAAGACCTATTAAATTAAAATAAACAATCACTCCACGAGACATTATAAATCAAATTTTATATGTAAAGAACTCTTTTTGATCAGATCTGTTATCGTATTACAACCCTCATAGAACTGTGAAAGGAGTGATGTATTGTTGAACAAAATAAGGCAATAAACTTTCAGATAAACCACCCAAAAGAATTTTCAACCTAGCATTCAGTAGTTAAAAAGGTATGACTTTGCATGGGGCAGTAAGACAGAACCCTAAACAGCTAGACGAATCCTTCAGACACAAATCCCATTTCTTTTAGGATGTAAAATTAGAATCCAACACCTGTTTCTTCTCCACTGCCATTTTTTACCTGCTGTGTGGATACAAGTAAACAGGAGAGAATTACCTTCTTGGAACTTGTGCGTAAACGTGATGAAGATATATTCCCAATATCATCCCTGTAGTAGACAGAATGGACTCTTGGGGGCAGCTCTGCAAGAAGATGCTTGAAAGAAGATCCACTAGCATAGGGTTTTGACTGATACTCAACCCTGTGAAAAGAGGAATTAGTACAATATTGAATTACACCAAGAACATAGAACAGCAACTTTCAGTTTAGACATGAAACAAGTGATAAATCCAAAACTTATAAAACATGGTTAAACCTTATAGTCAGTTCTAAAAATATACTACTTGGCTCCATTAAATGCATAAACTAAAAATTATAATAATCACAGCAACCACAAAAAGTTTTTTTTTTTTTTTTTATTGTTAATGGGGATTAACAGAAACTCTTTCTGCACAAGCACATTCAAGTCACCAATTTGAATCATAACACAATAAGCTGTGAGGCATACTCTAAAGGCATAGATCTAGCTATTCAAAAAATATTCTAATGGGAAGTTTCATGCAATTTTTGGTAGCCTTACCTGGAAAAAATACCTTTATGCTTTGCACCAGCATGTGCTAACTTGTAATGCTCAGTGACTTGAACACTCCCCCAATGAGATATTTCAATTTCACGTTCAAGCTCCTCCACAACAGCAAATGGGTGATTATTTTCAAAATGTATTATTATTGGTGAGTATGAATAAGAATGACGATCCTCATAGGGTCCATATCTCAGTTCAGTGCCACTGCTGTGGGTGGGTTCAACTTGGGTGAATGATTCGACCTTGTTACTTGGAATTTTAACCACTGTTGCCTGATGTTTAATATGATATGGTGAGAGTATAATTGCACTGTCATGGTAATACACCAACTGAGAATCCGACTGGCTTATCTCAGCAGGAAAAGGTTCAAGGGAATGAGTCAAGATATAAAGTATTTCGAGAGTAGTAGTTTCTCCCTTTGCTAATTGATTTAGCAATGATACAGCATAGAATTTGGTTCCATTAGGTGCATCAGGTTGATTGGATGGGTTAACTTCAAGCGAAACATATGATTTCTTCTTCCTCCTGCCAACAGGTATGGCAGCTTTAACCAATGCTAGGTGCTCAAACTGTGTGGGTGGAAATGCAAGCAAAACTTCTGAAGCTGGAGCATCCTCCACATTCTCAACCTGCAGTAACACAACAAATCATGTGAATACAAATTTAACATAACAAAATCCAAACATGGAACAAACCAAACCAGACAATTCTATAATAGTAGCTTCAAAAAAACAAATGTATTATTACACATGCCCTGCTCCAATGCTAATGATTCATTTAATAGTAAAATCATATATGCCCTCAGCCATTCAAGTTTTTAGAGAAACAGAATCACACTGTACAGTTCATAAATCATCAAACTAAACTTCACTTAAATTTTGACTTCAGAAACAACAGGACATAAGAAATATCTACATAGAAATCAGGATTCGTAAAATTCATATTCATATTTCTGATAAGCAAGAAGTTCATGAATCCTCATTTGCCATAAAATTCTCCATCATAGAAAAACAAACACCATAGTATGATCACTTTACAACACCAAAAATCATAACGAAGCTAAATTGCACCAATTTAGTATCAAAACCATTGCAAACCATCACAGTATAACCAAGAACATTAGAACTGGAACTCTTAAATTGAAGTTTCTGACGAGGACAGGAAGAATCGTGTCAACAACCATCCATAAAAAATCAATTGGCACACTAAAATCACATTAAAGCAAGATCAATTGACAAACTAAAAGAAAGCAAGACTAATCACAATTACCTTCAATGTCAAGTAAACCCTAACAATGTGCGAAGTCAAGTCAATCTGCATCAAAATTAGATCAGAGACGATGTGTTACATTTCGATCTTTATGAAGCTGGCAATCATGAAATATATTGAGGCGAACAAATTGAAAAAGGCACACAAATTTGAAAACAAAACAGGAATTAAGTAACATAAACAGAACCGATATCGATTGAAGAAACAAAAGAACATTTTACCTGACGCTCGGCGTTGAGGATCTGGAGGCCAGAAAGCGATGATGAAGACGTTTTCTCGAGCAACAAGATGGAGATGAACAGGAATGAGAAGAACGCTGCCGTCATCTTGGCACTCTGCAGCGTTGCCACTTGCCAGAGTCTACGTTTAGGGAGCGCAGTGAGCAACAAGAGTCAACTGGAGAAGTGATTCAAGAAGGAATCAGGGAGAACATGAAACGGACCTGGGCCTACGAAAATGGGCTAAAAATATGGGCCAAGCCCACTTCCCAGGGTAAGTAAACCATGTTACTATTAATTTAGAAAATTATAAATTTGATATTCCTTATACTTCCTCCGTTTTTTTTTTGTTAGCTACGTTTGACAAATTGGTACTGTTCACTCATATACTTTGACTTAAAGTTTTATCATGATTATATAAGTTAAAATATAACCAAGTGAGATCTTGTTAGATTCGTCTCGTCTTGTAGTTTTTAAATATCGAATATTTAGAATTTTTACTTGTACCGAATTTGAGTTATTAATGGTTTAAAATGTGCATTGAATTGCGTGTTGGGTGGGTCCGTAGCTATCTATAAAAAACGGAGGAAGTATTACATAATCTAAAACTTGAGAAAAATTGTTCAATTTTTCATAATGAAAATGAGACCCAAAAAAAATGAAATTTTAGATGTATTCAATTGTGAACGTTTAAGCAATGTGTTGCACTTGCATGAGTATATTTCGGAAGTTGATATGTAAAAATTGGTGAAGAAAACAATTACCTTGGTCCATGTATGTCTCCAAACCATTCAATTTTTTTGCTAATCCAAATATCTACTTGGACATAGGCTTGCTTTCTATGTTTAGCTATTACCCAAGGCTAGAGTATGATTCCTTTGATCATTTTTTGGTGAAATAGTTATCACACGACTAAATACATGCCTTCACGATTTGGAAGAAAAAAAGAAAAGCGAAAAGCATAAAGAGAAAAATGGTAAGAACAATATATGCAAATTCTTTAACGTTGTTATATGTATTAGCCATCTTTTTGGGCTGGCATTCGTACCGTGTTGTTGGAGACGAATGCGGTGAGTATTGTATGGAGATATGTTTGAAGATCAAAGGTGCGACTCCCCCTGTATGTGACCCTGCTTGTCATCAATATTGTCGCCAGGTTCATGGAAAGCTTCATGTTGGTTGGCGCACGGCTTGATTACATTTGGTCTGCCATCTTGTGTTTAATTGATTTAAATTCCAATGTTAAAAGTGTGGGAATGGAATTGTTGTTTTTCTTGATGAAGAAATATGAAATGTATTTGTATACATAAGGTCAATGGTAGGCCAAAACCCAAATTTAAACAAAACAATGCAATGGTTCAATGTATATCTCTTGTGAAGTGAGTACACATAATATGTGTACTACATATTCATATCATTTGGCCGCCACATGCATTTTTCTTGGTTGGGAAAGGATGTGAATAACTTTTTCTATTTAAATGTTAAGAGTTGAAAGTTTTACACCATAAGGGTGACAGTGAGAGATGAGATAAGGGGATGGTGATAATAATGGTCGTGGGGATGGTGAGGGAGAAGTTGTCGTGGCGTTTAGAAAAAGGATGCGGAACGTGGGAGTTGATAAGAAATATAGTTATGCCGAGTGAATTCTAATTAAATAAGTGTATTCGTGAAAAAGATTTTGTCCCGAAGAAAGCATCTTAAATTGATAGATATTTTGTTTCAACAAAATTTATTCGTATAATAATTAAATAAAATGTGAATTTCGATATAAATTCTTTCAAATGCAAAAATTTTGTCATCAATTATGATAGGAACAAGTTTGGTTAATTTTTTTTTTAAACTATCTAACTCAAAATGGGAAAAGAAAATACTTGTATAATAATAAAATTACTTATCTTATCATGATTTCATTGTCTTATTCGTCGCCTGGCGTACGAGAGGACAAACAAAATAGCGAAATTCGGCAAGCAACGAAACTATAGACAATGCCATTCATAATTCTAAATTCTTGTTGTAAAATTGTTGTTTTATTACAGACTTACCATTGTGCAACAATGATACTAAGTATTTGTTACATTACAAATAATTTATGTTGTTTCCATAAGTGTAATGTTGTTACCACAGTACAAGTAACAACATTGTTATAACAATATAAGTGCAACAAAAACTCCATGACCAATTATTGTGCTGGTCGTGTTACAATAATCTTTGTTATGCAGCAGAAATATTGTTATTATTATTACAATAAACTTTCTTTATCATTTGCACAAAAGTTTGTAATCCAAGATATATTTCTCACCATACCAGACTTGTGAAATTTCTTAGGTACCAATCAAGGCATATGGTGAAAGATACCTTTTCATCTATGGGATGTTTGGGAGTTAATGAATCCGCTAGCGGATAACGGGTTCGAAAAGATAACTGTGAGACAATATATGCTTTTCGAATCTGCTACCTGCTAGCGGATCTGCTCACTCCAAACATCCCCAATAGAGTAAGCTTGTATGGACATTTGGGGGAGATTTTCACTATAGTGGAAACTTAATCAATCTTTCCCATTTGTCAATTTTGAAAATAAATAAATAAATAAATAAAATTGGAATTTCCTTAAATGCAATGTATGATTTCTTGTCATTTTTCATAATGAAATTATCTCCGAAAACCATTTTAATTTTAGAGTATAAAGGAAATGCGATCTCCTTGTTTCATTAGATTTTTAGTGAATTGGCAGATCTGGCTAGATTTTCACTTTTCAGTTAAACGGACACATCATTATAATTTTCATTAAAATGCACCACATTTTGGATTTTTTTTTAAAAAAAGTTCCCTGCAAAATACATATCTCCTCTATGTAAATTGTAATGTGCTAACATTTAAAATTTCAAACGTTAATAAAAATACAAACATAAGTATCCGCTAATGAAATGACATCTCATGAAATTACGAGTAAATAAAATCAATCTGCATAACCGATAAACCCTCGCTACAAGAGATATGCTTGATTAATTTAATGATTATAAAAACTATCATGACTGATTCATTAAAATTTTGGTGATCGAGGAGATTTTTTTTGGGATAGGTTATGCTACTGATTCTGTTGGTGCAGAATTGCTAATTTAGTGTGGAATAGGTGATAGGTTGTAGGATATGGGTTTTTTTCACCTTAATTATGCCTTTGAATGGAATGTTTTAATTAAGATTGAATATCAATTTATTTTTAATGCCCACCGGATTTTGTGGGCACATTCCCAAAATGATTTTTTTATTGAGAAGGAAATCTCCCCCATTACCCATTTCTTGCGCGTTCACCATCTCCCCCTTCTTCTTCCCATTACCCTCCCAACAAGGCCGTAACCCCACCCACCCCCAAATCACCCATTTTCATTTCCAGACTGTACTTCGTCGAAATAACCAAGCATTTCGAGCAGGCATAGGCGGGCACACAGCAGTGTTTTCCGGTAGAAATGGGAGACCATCTCGTGCGAAATAAGCGAAATTCCGCCTTCGGTTCACCGGCCTTCTTCTACATCCGCCTAGTTGATTTACATCGCCGGTTTTTTGAGGTTACGGTTTCCGTGTCAAATCGGTTGTGTGTGTTCAATTTTGTGTAGCTTTTCACCAATTTTTCCAATTTGGGGCATATCATGGGGAGTTTGGAGGGGGCAAATCTATCTAGTATTTTATGAGTTGTTAAGCGAGCTCAAACCGGGGAGCGCTATCTCGATTTTTTTTTTCTATACTTATGTTTTTCTGTGTGCACGTCGCCGTCCCCTCTTAGCTGTGGAGTGAAGTTTCAGGGGAGCAGTTGTATGTTGTCCTTTCTTAAATGTGTGTGCTAGTTATATGTTATGTCTATGATAATATATTGTATAATTAGTACTATGTGATGATATACTATATAGTTAGTGCTATGTCCAAATTATAATAATACTATATGCTGTTAAAACGTGATATAAGTTCTGGACATTTTATTTAATGTCTACTTAGAATATATGAATTATGAACGTCCGTGCTAGCTATATGTTCTGTATGTGCTAATATATTGTATAGTCAGTGCTATGTGCTTATATATTGTATAGTCAGTGCTATGTGCTGATGCAATGTGTAAGTAGTGCGAGGGAACGTGTTGTGGTGTGCTGAAATAACCTGCAACTTGTGTTGGGGAGTCGGGGTATGGGCTGCAGTGTGTCTCATGTATGATTATGTTGTATATAATTTAGTATTTTTCCTTTCAGATCAAATGATTTTGACAATGGTACCTTCACATGCTTTAAGGATGAATGCGAGTGTAATGCTCCGGGCAACGATGGGTTCAATGTGTTTGTTGATGCCTTTTGCCATGTGATGAGTACATTGAAAGTTGTTGATGCATTGCGTGCGAAGTTTTATGCTATGGTTGTATTGCACCCGAGCAACCTTCGTCCCGAGAATGTGAAGGTGCTACTAGCTGGACTACCTGAGGCGAAAGGTGTCGACGTGGTGGAGGATGAGGTGCCGATATCTATTGCGCCTGAGCAAGTTGTGGAGAACATGCATGGTGCAGGCCGCGGGAAACGTGTAGCAACCCATGTGGGGAAATAGGGTGGTGGGTAGTAGGCTGATATAGGCATTTTCAAACCCCTTTACCAGTTATTTTTGGAGTTAATGATTTCCTTGAATGAGATTTTTTAGCAAATCCCTATCCCTTTTTTAAAAGACATATTCATTCCCATATTATTTTTATCATTGTAGTTTTAGTTGTTGGTGTATTGTTTCAGTCATGGTTTATATTGTTTTTTGTGGTTTTGACATTGCCAAAAACTTCCGATGTGATTGGATGAGGTTAATATGGGTGTTTCATAACTTAATGAGACAATTCAAACATTGCAGTGGATGTTATTATTTAAGCTCACATTTTTTGTCCAATTGTTTTGCCACATACTACAACAACAACGTGTGCTAATATGGTAATTTTTTCATGTTTGTAAACACATCTTAGCATATCACAGAATCTAGAATTAATCTAAATGTAATACAGTAGATCAGTTTAATTCACCAAACTCGTTCGACCGAACGTATGCAAACTTCACTAAATTAGGGTTTTTGTCATTAAATGAGATAGTGGGGGAATATTATGGTAGTGATTATTACGGCAATAGCAATCATGCCCAAAAACACCAATTTTTTTATATGGAAATAATATATTACATTGCTCTCTTTAATACTGTCTATTAATGGTTAATTGTTGGTTGATTATTCAGTTAGCACATCTCACCCTCAATCTTAGCAATTTCTGGACAAACCGAATTTCATATATTCTGCATGCTAACCGAACCCATTTTTTTTGTCCCTCTAAGAAGTTAATAGTAACATTTAAAAAGTACTCACGAGAATCTAAAAATTCTAACATTTAATAATTTCACGCAATTCAATACACATATTTAATAATTTAAAGAGTAATATCTCAAATTTTATAAAAAAATATATAAAAATTCAATA
This sequence comes from Hygrophila difformis, assembly GCA_030278955.1. Taxonomy (NCBI): domain Eukaryota; kingdom Viridiplantae; phylum Streptophyta; class Magnoliopsida; order Lamiales; family Acanthaceae; genus Hygrophila; species Hygrophila difformis. Next base: position 39,173,594 of record JAOANR010000013.1, on the reverse strand, counting down.
TTATAAAACTACGCTATTAGATTAATCTAACAACATCTCACTTGATCATATTTTATCTTATTTAACTATATTAAAAAGTCGAATCAAAGTTACTTAATGAATAGTGTTTACTATGCAAGTATTAGAATTAATTGATTACGGAGGAAGTACAATTAGAATTAATGAGTTGACTGCTTCCAAAATAATTATCCATACCGTTAGAAGGTTGAACTCATAGAATGTTTGACCAGCTAAAATTTCATTATTACGCAAGCTAACGGTTGTTAGTAGTAATCAATGAAATCATTAATTTCATAAATTTCATAAATTAGCTTATTATTATCAAATCTATATGTAATTAAGCCATGTAATTAATGGGCCATGTTTACTGTGCCAGTGGGGGCAATTAAGCCTAAAACCAATTACTCTCTTCGTCCCAGCAAACTTGTCTGGTTTGACTTTTTGACACTGTTTATTAAGTATTATACTTTAACTCAATTTTATTGCAAAATATATTTGGAAAAAATAGTCGAGTTTGGTCTTGTTAGATTCATCTAATCGTATAGTTTTAAAAAATATACTTTACATAATTCTTAGTTGTATATATTACTATGAGATATTAACGATTAAAAAAATGTATTGGATTATGTGCAGAAGCCAAACAATACAAGTTTGTTGGGACAGAGGGAGTAATTACTATTTAAGCCAACTTCTCATCCCGACAACTATAAAAAACAATAGAAGTGATTGAAGCCAACTTCTTATCCCGACAACTATTTAATTAAATACACTCTCAGTCTCTCTCACATATATGGGGTTTGTTTGGAAGCCGGCATATTTAGGAGCATATAGCGGATTTAATCAGCATATTCTCTCACAATTCTCTCTCCGAATCTGCTATCTGCTAGCGGATCTGCTGACTCCCAAACATCCCCATGAAGTAGTTAATATTATTAAATTAAATATACTAAGGGCATGTTTGAGAAATAATTAGTTGTTTAGCGTCTCGAATTTAGAGTTTAGAGTCTAAAGTTTAAAATTAATGGTGAAAAATAGTTTTAAATTTGAATAATGGTGTTTGGTAATGCAATTTTAAATTAGAGTTTAAAATCTTGAGTTTGAAAGCTAAAAATTAGGGAGATGAACGTTCAGAGTTTAGAGATTAGAGATTAAAAATTGTCGGTTACTGTAATTAGTGTTTACTATATATAGAATTTTAGAATATTTTTAGTATGTATTTTAAAAGCTAAACGAAATACTTAATCTGTTCTCTTTTAAATGCATTATTCCTGCACTTCACGCCGTCCAAGATACATTTTTAAAGGTTAATAATTCAAATTGTACATAAATAAAAATTATAAAAATTTGATATTCTAAAACTACGTGATTAGATGAATCTAACAAGATCTCATTTGACTATATTTTTTCTTATATAACTATAACTATGTTAAAAAAATAATCAAAGTTACTCAATAAATAGTTAATACTATGAAAAAATGGATTACTTATTTGAGAACCGAGTTAGTATAAACTTCTCACCCTAAAATTCATCCTAAATAACTAGAGTGGGTTGACACAATATCTTTTTTTCAAAGAAAAGAAAAATGTGCCAAAAAAAAGTGCGCACACCCCGAAAAAAACCGTCAAATACTTTTTTTTTGAGGAGCCATTGAAGGCCTGGAAAGGGGTGGTGGGAGCCCATGCCACACAATTACAAAGGGGAAATAAAGGGAGGGATAGGGGGCCGGTGGGAATCGAACTTCCAACCTTCCGTTGGAAGCCAATGGACTTAACCGCTTGGGCTAGGTCCTCATCCCAAAACCATCAAATATTGGTGTGGCTTTTGGGGCGCATAAATTGCGAAAGAAATCCAAACGGCCCATCAACAGGAATATTCAATTTGCGCTACGTACGCCCCCTGCGCAAATTAGATTCTACACCACAAACGCGTTCTATCTTGCGCGCCTTTGAAAATCTCCCAAATCAAAAACCTAGTCCTCCCCAATCCCAAATCCATCATCCATGCTACTTGCTACATGTCTGATGCCCTATTGGATTCGAGTTCTTACAATTGGAGACGAAGGTTCTTCTGTCGTCTATCCATCTAGTTAAGTGCCTGTTTATTTCTGCATAATTTTACTGATTCGAGAATCTTTGTTGGAAGAATGATGCAGGACTCAATGTAGTTCGTTTCACTAAATGAAAACCCACCCATTTGTTTTTTATCTACTCGAAATTGTGTCTGTAGGTTTCTGTCCTGGGTGTATAAGATAGTGCATTAACCGTTTAAATCTTTCGAGTTTCGGTCCGTTATCCTGTGGTTATGGTTGTATTATGAAATCTGGGTCGGTATGACGAGGGATATGGAGATACCCAGATGGCTTGAAAGGCTGCCTTTGGCGCCTGAATTCCACCCCACGGACACAGAATTTGCAGACCCCATTGCTTACATATCCAAAATAGAGGAAGAGGCAAGTGCTTTTGGTATCTGTAAAATAGTTCCACCGTTACCCAAACCTTCCAGAAAATATGTACTTCACAACTTAAATAAGTCACTCTCGAAGTGCCCGGAACTGGGTTCAGATGTACATCTTGCAGGGTCCCCGAAGAAAGAAAGTGGTACTCGGGAAAACTGTGAAAGAACTGTCCATAAAGGGGAGAGCAGGGCTGTTTTTACAACGAGGCACCAAGAATTAGGCTTTGAGAAGGGGAAAAGGGTGAAAGGGACAATTGGAGATGTGGCATTTCCGGCTCAAAAGCAAGTTTGGCAGAGTGGGGAGGTTTACACACTGGAGCAATTTGAGGCAAAGTCAAAGAATTTTGCGAAAAGTTATCTAGGAATGGTGAAGGATGCGAGTCCTCTAGTCATTGAAGCCATGTTCTGGAAAGCATCTTCAGAGAAGCCTATATATGTTGAATATGCAAATGATGTACCTGGCTCGGGATTCAGTGAGCCAGAAGGATTGTTGCCTTACTTTCATAGATCTAGGAGGGGGAGGAGGAGGAGGAAGAGAAATTCATTCGATAGGAATTGTTTACAGAACACTGATAGCAAGAATGCTCAAGTAGATAGATTGAATATTGTTAGAGATAATAAAGATTCAGATGGGGAAAGTAGCAGTACTAAGTTTTGTACAGAAACGTCAAATCATCATCCATCAGGTCAGTCGCATTACAGTGCTTCTTTATCTGGAGGAAAGGATTTACAGGGTGGTGGAGATATGGAAGGTACTTCTGGTTGGAAGCTTTCAAACAGTCCTTGGAATTTACAGGTAATAGCTCGGTCACCAGGATCATTGACGCGTTTTATGCCTGATGATATCCCTGGCGTTACTTCCCCCATGGTCTATATTGGGATGTTATTCAGCTGGTTTGCTTGGCATGTGGAAGATCATGAGCTCCACAGCCTAAATTTTTTGCATGTTGGCTCTCCGAAGACTTGGTATGCAGTGCCTGGAGACTACGCTTTCAACTTTGAAGAAGCCATTCGACTGCATGCCTATGGAGGAAATGCTGATGGGCTTGGTAAACATTGATGCTTTTTACTAAGTGTTGATGATTAATATATTATAACAAGAAAATTTAGATGACATTGTGAATATCATGTTCGATTAAAATACATTTTTTCAACTCTCTTTCACCTTTTGAAATTTGTAGTATGTTTCTTTGAACAATATACTGAGATCTGGTTGAATTTTCTGGTTTGAAATATTAGTTGTAAATGTGCAGCTACCCTCAAACTGCCCCAGCGGCCAGCAGTTTTTTTATTCTGTTCCCTTTATTGGTAACAATTAGAAATATCTCCACGAGAAAACTAGGCAATCAAAATTCAAAATTTTTTTCCCCTTAATGTTTTAGTATTTCCGGTGAAACTCATGTCCAGGATTTATTTCACAACCTGTTACTACAAGTTTAGAAAAAAAATACTCCCTCCGTCCCATTCCAAATGTCCTACTTACTATTTTTTGATGTCCCATTACAAATGTCTTCTTTCTATAAAAAGAAATAATTTTCCCCTCCAACAACTATGTGGACCCCATCATATACTCACAAACCAACTCTACCTTAATTCTCGTGCCCAACAGTAACAAGACACTTGGGGTGGGACGGAGGGAGTAAGTGTCATATGAATTAGTGTAGCCCTGTAGCATTCATTCTACTCCAACTATTATTTTTTTGGGGCATGCATGTGTAAACATGCTTTGATGACAAGAGTTGTGAAAAGTCATCGTCACATAATTTTGCAGCATGCAATGTGAATTTTTTATTTTACATGTTGCCAATGGTCTCTAATATACATTTGTTTTTCGTGGGGGAAATTGTTTGTTTATCACTAATTTATAGTCATTTAGGGGAACAATTGACTTGAGCCTATCATAGTCCACTTTCCAGCAGTAAAGTTTCATGAAAAAATCTGTTTGTCAATGCCTTGTAGACATATGAAAAACAAATGGCTTTTCATTGACAGCCTTGTCTTCAGTAGTTTATTTTTCTGATGGCTGATGTTTAAATGAAGATTCTGTATGTGTGCTGAAACAAAACACTAAAATTTACTTTGTCAATATTGCTCTTGAGAATCCCTGAATTTCGTCATGTAATTTTATTGCATATATTTTTCCCTTTTTTGTTATTGAACATAAAAGTGAAAAGTTGCAGTGCCCATGGTCATATCTGCCGCCATTCTAATTACATGCAATTATGTTGTGATTCAGCTGCTTTGTCTCTGTTGGGGGAAAAGACTACTGTTTTGTCACCTGAAGTTATTGTGTCATCTGGCATCCCATGTTGCAGGTAGACTGTGTTTTGATAATAAGTGCTGTTTATGCTGCCCTCCCTTTGATGGGACAGAGCATTAACCCCTTCTTTTATTGGATAGTAGTCGGTCCACCATATAAATAACGTTTAGCTAATCTCCAAGCATTTAATATTTTAGGTTGGTGCAGAACCCTGGTGAATTTGTGGTGACTTTTCCCAGAGCATACCACATAGGATTCAGTCATGGTAATTGCAATTCGCTTTATATGCTCATTTTCTTATATTATTAAATTAAATTATGATGAAAATAGTTTTTGTTTGTTCTCAGCATGTGATGTTGAAGCCAAAACTTTATTAGCCCCTTGGTCCTCTAAAGAACTGTACTAACAAAGCCTGTCTCTGTTATTGAATAGGCATTAATAGATTTATTATCTTGATATATAAATTGTGACATAAACTCAGAATGATTATATTAATGAAGAAATGAATGTGCATTCGACTAGTGAACCTGTCCTTGTAATTTGCCAGTACAGCTTTAAGTTATAAGTGGCATATAGATCCTTTCCACCAACGTTTTGCATCCTTTTATTGAATCTTTTTTGTTTTATTTCTTATTTTCATTTATCATTTGCTTTCACAATTAAAAATTAGGTTTCAACTGTGGAGAAGCAGCAAATTTTGGAACACCAAAGTGGCTTGCAATAGCTAAGGATGCTGCTGTTCGCAGATCTGTTATGAATTATCTTCCCATGCTTTCTCATCAGCAACTACTATACTTGTTGACAATGTCGTTCATTTCAAGGTCAGCAGTCAGCACTGTTTTTTTTATTGTTGTACTTAAAAATTCTTTTGGTTTTTCTATACCATATTATGGTAATTACAGAGGACTGAGGAGAACTATCAGTAATGTAATAATTTTTCTTTCATCTGATATTCAAGCAAAGAATTGTCAATTTTTCATCTAATAGTTAAGGTATTATTTGATATTGTTATATTAAAGCCTTGATTTTTTAGCTCTAAGAAGTTCCTGTATATTTGAATGTTTGTGAACTGGCTTCTAATAGTAATACATTTTCTTTAGTCATGAGCTAATTGCAAAATTTGAGAAACCTTTATGATACTTGGACCTACCAATGCCAGTCAAAGCACATTACTATTGTGATTTTTTCCAAGAATACTATACCTATATGCTTGGTTTATCTGACATACCATTGGACCTCTACTGTTTTGATGTCCAAAATCAAACGCCCTTAATTTCTTATGAGTACAGCCATCAAATGGTCGTCCTGAAATACGAATTTGATAATGAAGAATGTAGGTGTACTACCCATTTAAAATTTGAAACTCATGCTAAAAGTTTGCTATTCATAAACCATTTTTCTGGTTTGCTAAGTCATCAAAGCTGTTTGTTGAGCCCCTACCTTATCATGATACTGTTGTGGTGCCACTTGCTGTTTTACTATTAGTAAAAGATTGCCATAATCGATGTAAGACGCTGCAAGTGAATATAGAATATAGAAATTAACATGGAGTTTACTGAATCTCAGAATACCTAGATCCTTACTACCAGGAGTACGAAGCTCTCGGTTGAGGGATCGACAAAAGGAAGAAAGGGAATTATCAGTAAAGAAGGCTTTCATAGAAGATATCATGCATGAAAACAGTCTGCTGACTGATCTCCTAAAAAGAAATTCCACTTATCATGCTATATTATGGGATGTTGAATCACTGCCGTCTTCAAGTAAAGAATCTGAAATCTGCAAGGATACAGATGCTTCAATGTTGGCATTAACAGACAAAGGTTGTACAGTGAATGACGATAATGTAGATGATCTGAGCGACCTTAGCATGTACATTGGTGCAGTTGGTTTTGACCTTAATGATGATGACTTGGCATATGATTTTCAAATGGAATCTGGTACATTACCTTGCATAGCTTGTGGTATCCTTGGTTTTCCATTCATGGCTGTTGTGCAACCATCTGAAGCTGCATCACTTGAGCTTTTGCTTGTTGAACCTCTTACCGCTTTAGAGGAATCTGGTAACCATTCTGATGTAACTCATATGGCTGTGCGGTCTACTGAAGGTATGAGCACTGAAAATGACTTCTCTTCTTGATCTCTTTATTGTTCCTCGTTGATTTTGAATGTTATGGGTTTTGCATATTTTTTTGGTTTTGTGAATCATTAATCAAATGAAGTCATTGTCATGCATATCCGCAACACACTTGACAGGAACTTAGTAATGGCATATGGAATAGGGTTTATGTTTAGAATCATCATCCTTAAGTATTAATATTAGTCCCTTAAAATTGCAACAGGCAATGGTACTGCCTGGTAGGCCTACTTCCAAAATTGATGTTAATTGTCTCCAATAGCATTGCATTTACTTATTGGGTCTCTCTTTGTTTCCAAGCACAATAGTTATCAATGCACAATTTTGTATCATGGAGGCCATTACAAAAATTATATTCCATCCTGGCACTCTCAATGTTATTGCCTAGATAAATCATGCTTTCCATTCCTAAAAATGCAAAGCCTTGTTTTCTCACTTAAATAATGAATATACTTTCACACTCCTGGCCAGCATTCTAGAATGGATAATGCTGACAAGTGATAACAAGAAGCCTTCTTTATGCAGGTGCTGTGGATAAGGCTAAACTGAACCGTGCCTTTCATGATGAAAGTGGAGCATCATTGGTGGCTGAAACAAGTCAATTAACAGATTCATTCATGATGCAATCACCCATTCCTCATCAACCTTCACAGATGAAGCATAAAGCTGCTTCTTCAGCTGTTCGGATTTCTAATGAGTGGAACAATTCTAATTCATCTCTGAGACCACGGATATTTTGCTTGGAGCATGCAATTGAAATTGAAAAACTATTGAGCTCAAAAGGTGGAGCAAATGTTCTCGTGATCTGTCATTCAGGTAAATCCAGGCCTGAATTTTTTAACTGGAATTCTATGAATTTTGTAAACCTTTTTCATGATTCATGCAATTACCTATGTCTTGTCTGCGAAAAAACAGCTTTCCCCCTCCTGTCTCTCTTGCGCTGTCTATTTTTTGGGTTTGGCAAAAGTAGTGTAAAAGCTGCACAGTAGCAATTTTGCATTGTGCACCAATGAAATGAATGTAATCTTGATAACTGTTAACATTGCTGAATGCTGTAGCGTAGCAAGCTGCTGTACTAATTTTCCTTCATGCCTTGTGTTTTTTAATAGATTTTCAGAAGATAAAGACTCATGCTGCTGTCATTGCAGAAGAAGTTGGTATTCCTTATTGTTATACTGAGATACCAATAGGTAACACTTCTTTTGAGGATCTGAATGTGGTTGACATTGCTATTGACAGAGACGAGCAAGTTGCCTCTGCAGAAGATTGGACTTCAAAGTTGAATGTGAATTTACACCATTGTGTGAAGCGTAAGAAGAGTCCCCTGTCTAAGAAGCTCCCACATTTATTGAGTTTGGGTGCATTTTTTGGTGATGCCGCTCCTGGTTCTAATGCATCTAACATAACATGGCAGTCCAGAAAAGTGCGCTCAATGCGTCGTTCAAAACATTCAAAGAGAAAATCATTTGATGATAATGAAATTACGGAGCGTATGAAAACAAATAAAGAGCATCAAAAGACTCAAGATGATGTGAAAACAAATGAAGACCATCTATTGGGTAAGGAGGATGTCAAAATCATTCAATATTCCAGGAAAAAGTATAAGGCCCGCAGACATGCAGAAGTACCGGCCCCTATTCTCACCAGCAGCCTTGTGTCAGATATTCCTATCACCGACCCTGACAATCTGGAAAATGATGATAGAAACAGACCTGGAACTGTTTCTGGTACTGAAAATGATGGAAAAAGTTTCTCAGGGCAGAGTATGGTAGCTTCTGATGGGACATTGGAGTTGCAGTGTTCATCCAGAAGGGATACTGATTTTGAAGCTTTGGCTACTGGTTCGGTAGCAGTGGTTGAGGCACAAACTATAACTTGTGCAGCAGATGAAGTAATAGTAAGTGACCAAGTTGGTGGTTCCTTTCAAGATTCCCATGTAAATGACATTGGCCAGGAGAAAAATGGGGGGAACTATTTGGAGACTGTTGTTTCAACAGCTAATGAAGATAGGGTGGTTGGTGCCACAGAAAATGAATCTTCAAGACAGGAAGATATGATGTATGAGTCTGCTGTAGTTTGCAATCGGCTGGCAGAAAATGGTTGTGAATTACCTCTTGGGTCTGATGGAAATGATTTAACCAAGAAACCTTCTAGACTAGGTGGCGCATCCACCTGTCCGGATGATGCAGCTAGTCAAGAGAAAGTTGTGTTGGGAGATACTGGTCTAATAAATTTATCAACTTCCGCCTTGACTGAAGAAAATCTCCTAGGTGATGCAACCGCGCCTGTGGGATCTCATAATGATGATAACAAGAATGACATTTTGCAGGAGGAGAAAGTCTTGGGTGGTTGCAACTCCACCGTGGCACATTCAAGATCAGTTGCAGAGAAGGAATCTAAGAGGAAAAGAGAAGTATCCCTGGAATTGGACAGTCATTCCCATGGAAATGGCTTCATTAGAAGTCCATGTGAAGGTTTGAGATCTAGGGCTAGAGACTATGCATCTAGCTCTGTACCCGACAGCAAAACACCAATCACGGAGACACACATAACAAAGAAGACGAGAAAGTCTACAGATCATTCTATTCCTCGCAAGGGTAAGAAGGACCGCAAAAGCGGATCTTACAAATGTGATTTAGATGGTTGCACAATGAGTTTCCAGACAAAGGCAGAGTTACTTTTACACAAAGCAAACCGATGCCCAGTTGAAGGGTGCAGAAAAAAATTCAACTCCCACAAATATGCAATGCAACACCAGCGTGTACATGATGACGACCGGCCTCTTAAATGTCCATGGAACGGTTGCACCATGTCTTTTAAGTGGGCTTGGGCGAGGACTGAACATTTGCGGGTTCACACTGGGGAGAGGCCTTATGCCTGCAAAGTTGAGGGATGCGGCCTTACTTTCAGATTCGTATCAGATTTCAGTCGGCACAGACGCAAAACAGGGCATTATGTTAGTCCACCTACCTAGAATCCTGTGATCCTGCAGGTAGTTAAACCTTTTCACAACTTTGTAACTGTGGTTGTGGAAATCTTGAACACGAAGGACACGGTGATCGCACAGTGGAAGGAACACCTTGGTCAGACTAGGAAAATTGTGCAAGTTGAATCTACCACCCAACACCCCAAACGAAAGAAGGAAAGAAAAAAAAAATGTAGAAGTTGCTTCATTAAGTTCTTTTGCCAGTCTCTGTCTCTCCTTTGTACTACCATGTAAGAATTGGATCTCCATAGCCTGACTGATTTGTAGCTTAATAGACTGGTGACAGGGAGATTTATGTGTTCCTCGTGGATAATTTTAGTACCTATTGATGATATAATCAGAGTTGATGCTTTCTACTCCAATCGAACCTGTCACCGGAGAATAATGGTTTTTCACTGTTTCACTTATGCTGTGTTGCTTGCAACCTGCAAATTAGCCCATCTTTGGATGTCTATATGTTGTATGTAGAAGTCAATTTTTATGAATGATTATTTTTATGGTTCTACTCCCTTTTTTTTTTCTTTTTTTTCTTTTTTTTTTTTTTTTCTGAAAGTAGTATTGCATCACAAAGGGTATAATAAATGTATAATAAAGTTTTCCTGGCTTCGGCTCCCCCCAAAAAAATGTATAATAAAGTAAACTGTACCAAAACACTTCCCAAATCCCAAGTAGTGTTCCGTGCCCTGAAAAGGATTGCACTTTGCATGATTTCTAAGGTATTTTGTACTTCTTCGGTTCCTAAATTATTGACACATTGGAGTTATTGTTACTGTTCATTGAGTAACTTTGATTCGATTTTTTAATAAATTTATATAAAATAAAATATAGTCAAATGAGATATTGTTGGGTTCATCTAATCGTATAGATTTAAAATATCAAATTTTCATAATTTTTACTTGTATACAATTTGATACAATTTGAATTATTACGGAAGAAAAATATGTATTAGATTGCGTAAAACGTGAGTCCGTGACAAAAGTACCTTACTGAAAACATGATCTATCCTTGCTTTTATGGCATTCTAAGGTACTAAAGAATCCAAATTTGCAACTTCGTTATCATTGCCTATCTACCCTTCATTTTTTTCGTTCCGTTGCCTACATCCACACAATCTTGTCATATCCTCCCATTCATCTTTATAATTAAACATACAATTTTCATCATTCAAAAATAAATTAACACTCGAGAATAACTGGATTAACAGGTTTCATGGTTTCATAGCCCTATATTAACACTGGTATTAGTATTCCACAAAATATAGGTTAATTTAAACTTGCCTTGTGCAACCCATCTGAGTTTGGAGTTTGATTATCAACTGTTTACATGTGTATAATTCACCTCCCAATCTATTACGTACAACTTTCAGGCAATAGAGATTTCTAGGATTATCTTTTTGCAGTAACACTCTAGAGCAACACTTAACAAGAATTTATCAGCTACTTCTGAACATACTAGTTTCTAATATTGTTCAGGTTTTTTAAGATCACTATCACAAGAATCAAATATCGCAACCGGTTTTCACTTCACTCTGGAAATTGGAATTCAAATATGGAAATGTATGTCGTGGCGAAAACATTTCAATATTGCCAGTGGTCCTGTAAAATAGACGAAACGAAAAGTGGGCATACTATCTAAATGCTCAGATCAATCTACATTATTATCCAATCGATCTCAGCTGTACCGAAGTGGATGAAGAGGAATATAACTAGTTGTTTCTTTCTGTTCACTATAGAATTGAAAAGAATGGGTGGCTAGTTCTAGCTCTATCCTGGTTTTTGAGTATCATTCTTCTTTCAATGGAAGGGGGGCCAGGGTCTCAAGGGGACGAGAGACAGACGACATGGAAGTTTCTCAAATGTTGCTATCTTCATTTTCAATCATTTCTCGAACCTCATTAACCACCAAATGTGCTTGGTGTCCTCCAATCACCTCTGCCTGTTTCTTGCCATCCTTCCAAAGCTGCATGAATCACACGTTTGCAAATACTATACGCTTACAATTCAACTCAATTTTCTAACCTCTGAGAGTTGGTAGAAAACACAATTAGTTGCCCAGGATTACCTGTATTGTTGGCATCTTCTGCTTGGTTTGTATTTATTTATATGCACATGGAAAGATAAACAGAGTTTCAGTAGGATTCGGGAAAGTATAGGTACAAATAAAAGCAAGCAAGATCCTACAAGCATTTATCTCTAGCCATACTTAAAAGCCTGGCAAAATGAGAGAATGGAGTGTCTGCAAAAACAAGATTGTAAGCTATATTGTTCATCTAAGTAAATTTAAAAGATAATCATGTGGCAATAGTGTTGGCATTTCAAAATTGTTCAAATGAAGAAGGTGAAAGGGCTATTGAAGGAAAACTCCAAAATTTGGTCAGCATCTTAAACTCGTGAGATTGGTAACACTCAAAACTATTGAAAATAGTGCTCAGTGAAAATGTAGAAACAAGGTGAGATACTTTGGTTGAACATTTTGATCCACTTGAAGAAAAAGGATTGGAAAAGAAGGGCCACTTACAGCGATCCCTGCACGAACAACGAGCTTATGGGGAACATTATTGACGTCAACTGAGTAAAACCTTACACTGCACAAAAGCATTTCAGACCACAATGATACATAGAATCAACATAAGATAGAAAACAAAGTTCAACTTGATGGGGATTGTTATAAAATAAAATCAACGGTGTTCAAGTTGAGGGGTAATGTTCTACAAACATGTATAGTAAGGTGCATGCATATCCACAAAAATACTATTCAGAGTATTTTTCAGTGTTGTATAGCTATCATGAAGGCAAATAATCCTCAGAACTAAAAGCGCATTGAGGTCCCATCATTTTTAGTTGGCAAGGTGGCAAATGGTATAACGTTTATTTGGTTTGCAATACAGGAAGTATACTTCAAGAACGAGTCCCCACAAAGAAATCAAATTACTCAGAAAAAAAACAATGCATAATCTTTATAGAACATTTGCAACAAAATACCAACATTAATAGATGTCAGATAATGTGAAATTATACACATAATGAATTATGTGCAAGTAGGGTTCTGCAACTAGTGATTCACAATTAAAAATTTGATCTGAAGCTATACTTTTTGGTAGATATTATATACAGTCAACACTTCTAAAATGCAATTCTAATAATAAATTCTTCAAATTGTTTCATGACTTGAAGTTCAAAAAGGCATTTTGCTAGATTTTGCAAATAAAATTTTGAAAGATAAATGGGTTCTCAATAATGTAAACAGAGAAAAACATTGCAGACCCAAGACAAACATGAATAACTGAACCAGAAATGGCTCTCAACCAAAAAAGGTATAATTTCTACTCTACAAACGCGCAATCAAAATAAGATTGACTTCCTGGAATGAGATACTGGGCATTAAAGATAACTGTATCCCCTTGCTAACCTTGGATAATAATCTGCAGCTAATTTTTCCAGTTTTGGTTTCAAGTAGATACACTTCCTGCACCAGCTTGCCATCCTACAAATCCAAGTACTTCACATATGCAGCTTAACAGGAATATAAATATAGGCAAATAGATATGAAAAGGACATAGATATAAGAAGAAATTAAATACTCATATGAACTTTAAAAAAAAAAAAAGAATTAACACTCAATCATGCACACTGTCTTCACTACAATATTATTTTTGTCGGTAAAAAAGTGCTAGGAAGTTAGGCCCTGATCCAACTTAGGAGGCATTCATCAGCTATAGAAACCATGAATGATTGCTTCATAGGGAGTATTCAAAAACAAGCATTGAAACAAAATTTAAAGGATTACTACCCATAACAGCCATCAGTACACATATTTTTCTCATAGGCAGCGTAGAATTGCCAATTTACCATCTAATTTCACTTGCAAGGATGTAAGGAAAAGGAATAGCATTAGTGCATTACATTGACTATAATTATTTATGTATAGCACAAAAATTTCACATAAAGACCCTTCAATACTAATAGTTTCTTCCCTAAAACATACTTCTCATGATACATATCAGCTAAATTTCAGAAGGCAACACACACACCAATTATGCCGACCTCGATTAAACAGAAATCCCCCGACGTTACCAAAAACCAACAAATTAAACAGACCAGCCATTCAATTGGAAAGGAAAAAGCACTTGCCATACAACAACAGCGGATTGTTGGAGCAGTTGGGCCTCAGCAACGACACGATCGAACTCGCTTTCGCTCGAAATCGGCTCCAACTCCATGGAAATCGGAAGATTATCAAAAGCCTGCTGCGCAATCGAGGCTCCGTCATTGTAACTAGTGCGTAAAACTAATCCACGAGTTTTAATGCGATGAGAACTAGGCCAAGAACTGGAACTGATCTGAGGATGGAAAATGGGTACACTCGTGGAATCAGCGCACCCATATCGATTCCACGCCAAGGGGGTTCGTCCTGAATCGGGGGGGACCTTAACTGCGGGCAGAATTTCCATAACAGGCATATGTAAAATTCGTCGAGGATTGTAATTCGTACTCCTTGAGGGAATGGGATTGTTGTGTTGAAATTTTGGGGTTGAACGGACGAAAATAGAATGAGTAAAAATCCCCAACTTCTTTGTTAGTTACCGTGTTTTCCGTTTTCTTGAGTCGGGCGCCTTTAAATAGCATTTAGGGTTTCTTCTTCGGAAAAAAATCTTTTTTTTTTTTTCGTTGTCATATTTTTTCAATGTGACCAATCTGGAGTCCATACATCATTACTAGGGGTGGGCATCGGGTTCGGATTAGTCGTGTACCCACCCCGAACCCGAAAAAATTATGTTCGGTATTGGGTTTTTTTAATGGGAAAGGTCGGGTTCGGGTACCCGAACCCGAACCCAAAGTTCGGGTCGGGTATCGGGTCCTAAGTTTGGACCCGAATTATCCGATCGGGTACCCGAATAACCCAATTTTTTTTTTTTTTTTACATTCCACAATTTCTATAATTTTTTAAAAGTGCTTAAAACACCTAATAATTCTACAAGCCATTATCATTTAGTCCAAACTATCACAATTATCATATACAATAGATGTATACACAATTAAGTTTTATAATTAATTAGTTTATAAATATGAGAATTATTCACTATTTCACCAAATATTTATTCAAATTCTTCACTTTTCATTATGTCTTTCTCAAATAAAAGAATTTATTAATTATTCTATTTGTCTAGTTTAGTAGTATTTGCCAAAAACTTATTTATACGTGTTCGTAATTTTTTTAATGTGTAGTTAATCCACATATATATTTGTTATGGATGAATTAAATATTTAATTCTAGATTTCTTTATTATTGTTTAGCTTTGTGTAGATTGTAGATATAATGCCCTTTGATCGATGTTATTTATTTAATTCAATTTTTTCATATATATTTTTAAATTTTTTTTTTAAAAAAGAAGTGGGGTAATTGGATACCCGAAGTGGGCACCCGACCCGACCCGATCGGGTACCCGACATATCGGGTACCCACCAATGTCGGGTTTTGGTTGGGTATTTTAATTTCATACCCGAACCCAACTAACCCGAACCCGACAAACCCGACCCGATGCCCACCCCTAATCATTACTGGGTCAATTGAGAAATACCAAACTGTTATAGGCTTCGTTTGGTAAATAAATAGAGTTTAGAGTTTAGAGTTTGGTTTCAGAGATTAGAGTTTGGCTTTAGAGGTTAGAGTCTCCAAAACCACAATTTGTGGAGAAAATCAGCGATTCCAAATCTTATATTTTCGGGAAAACAAACAGATATGAATCTCATAGAGTTGGGAATAATGAGCTTTTAGCGTTTGGACCGCTTATTCCAAACGGGGCCATAATAGCATTTAGCGTTTAGCGTTTAAATAGCATTTAGCGTTTAAATACCAAACTGTTATAATACATCATTACTCCGAAAAATACTTTTAGCGGGTCAATTGAGATATTCTTTATTGGGTTTAGGAATATAATTTCCACTTAGTTCGCATTCAGTCCTCATTGGGTTACCAAATCCATAAAGAAACAACAACTATTCATTTGCACATATTATATATCGGTCTTCAATTCTTGAAAAATACCAAAAACCGCCGAGACCTAAAAGAAGATCTACTGCAGTAGCTGCTGACCAGAACTCCGATCGCATCCAACGAAGGTATTGCCTAATCAGATGTGAGAATGGGCTTCGCACAAAGGAGGGAGTCCCTTGACCTACGTTTTTCAAGAACACTAATTTATTGATGTAGTGAAATGGCTCAAATAAAGGTTGTTAAATCTATCCGGAATGGAATGAATGTAAGTTGTGTTATTGTTATGAATAGTTGTTGTTTCTTTATGGGTTTGATAATCCTAATGAAGGCTCAATGCGAATTAAGTGGAGACTATGTCGGTCGTCCCAGTGAAAAAGAGCTCAATTGACCCGCTGGATATTTTTTAGAATAGTGATGTGTTATAGTACTCTTCAAACATTTACTTTAAATATTTTTTAAACGGATGTGTTATGTGTGAGGATTTTAAATTGATCACGATGGATGTAAAATATGAAATATTTTGGTCGCGTCATTAACTTATTAACTTCAAATTAATTGAGTAATTAGGACCGAATTAAAAAAAAATAGCAAAGATAGAGGAAACTATTTGGGTAAAAAATACTATCTATCTATTTTTGATTTTTTGAAAAGAAAATGGATTAATTGTTTTTTTTTTTTTTTTTTTTCCCGTTTCTTCTTCATCTGGTTATTTTATTTTTTCATTTTTACCTAACGTTTTTGTAAGAAAAATCTGAACTTTAACTGGCCAATGAGACAAAACTAGACAGTAGACAATAAAAAATGGCAATTGACACAAACATAGCATAGAAGCATAGGTAGATAAAAGAAGAGAAATGCGGTCCTCAATGTCTTCCACACCTCTGCCCCTTCCCTTTTCCTCATCTTCCATCGCCGTTGCACAAGCCCACCACCACAAACACGCCGCCTCTCCGCCGCACACCCCTCGTCAGCAAGCATCTCCGTCCCACGACATCCACCACAATTCACCTTCCAAACCCAAAACCATTCGCTTCCGTTTGAGCGAGCTCTGCAGACAGGGTCACCTCCACCTTGCCCGCCAACTGCTCGACGCTATTCCCCAACCCACCACTGTTCTTTGGAACACGCTTATCATCGGCTACATTTGCAACGGCATGCCCCATGAGGCTATTTCTTTGTATTCCCGCATGTTGTACTCCATTGACCGCTCACACGACCAAAAGTGTGATGCTTACACTTATTCTTCTGTTCTGAAAGCCTGTGCTGACGCGAAGCAGGTTTTGGTGGGTAAAGCTCTCCACTGCCATGTTTTGCGTTCCAATGTGTTTGCCAGTAGGATTGTTTACAATTCTTTGTTGAATATGTATGGGGCTTGTCTTCCCAGCTCATTCAATGGTGATTTGGTAGAAAAGGTGTTCAGGACTATGCGTAAGAGGAATGTGGTTTCTTGGAACACTATGATTTCTTGGTACACGAAGATGGGGAGGTTTAGGGAAGCAGTGATGCATTTGTTGCTGATGATGAAAATGGGTGTGAGACCAACTGTAGTTAGTTTTGTAAATGTTTTTCCTGCAGTGTCAAGTTTAGGGGACGTTGAGATTGCGAATGTGCTTTATGGAATGGTGACAAGGTTGGGGGATGAGTATGTTCACGATTTGTTCGTTGTGAGCTCTGCCATTACCATGTATGCAGAACTTGGATATCCTGATTTTGCTAGGAAAATTTTCGATAATTGTCTGGAGAAGAATGCACATGTTTGGAACACGATGATTGGCGGTTATGTACTGAATAATTGTCCTGTTGATGCACTTGAATTGTTTCATGAAGTTTTGGAAAGCCAAGATTCGGATAGTATAGATCAAGTGACTTTTCTTTTGGCGCTAACTGCGGCTTCAGAGTTACAGCGACTGGATGTTGCTCAGCAGCTTCATGCATATTTTATAAAAAGTTCATTGGTTTCTTCCGTTATTCTGCTCAATGCAGTTGTAGCTATGTACTCAAGGTGCAATTCGATTGGCGATGCATTTAAAGTTTTTAGCGAAATGCAGGAGAGAGATGTTGTGTCTTGGAATACCATGATATGTTCCCTCATTCAAAATGGACTGGATGATGAAGGGCTAATGCTTGTTTATGAGATGCAAAAGCTCGGGTTTTCAATAGATGACGTTACAATTACTGCTTTACTTTCTGCTGCATCAAACCTTAGAAGTCGGGAAATTGGTAAGCAGACACATGCTTATCTGATCAGGCATGGCATTGAGTTCAATGGAATGGATAGCTACCTTATAGATATGTATTCAAAATCAGGATCGATAGAATTAGCAGAAACGATTTTCAACAGAAGTTGGAAATGCAACAATGATCTGGCCGTATGGAATGCAATGATTTCTGGGAGCACCCAGAATGGTTTGGTCGAAGAATCCTTGATCCTCGTTCAGAAAATGTTGGAGGAGAATGTGCTACCCAATGCTGTGACACTGGCATCGATACTTCCAGCATGCAGCCAGTTGGGAAACATAACTCTGGGAAAGCAACTACACGGATATTCCATCCGTAATTTCTTCGATAGAAATGTTTTCGTGAGCTCTGCCCTGGTGGACATGTACTCAAAATCAGGTTCAATTGTTTACTCTGAAAGAGTTTTTGAAAGATCCACGGAAAAGAATTCTGTCACTTTCACCAATATGATTCTGGGATATGCTCAACATGGAATGAGTGAGAAAGCTATTATGTTGTTTCATTCTATGAGGGAATTTGGTATTTACCCTGATGCTATCACCTTTGTAGCCGTGTTGTCTGCTTGCAGCTACACTGGTTCAATTAATGAGGGCCTTGAAATATTCGAGTCCATGAAGAGTGTTTACGGAATAAGACCCACCACGGAACATTATGCTTGCATTGTGGACATGTTAGGGAGAGTTGGGAGGTTAGCAGAAGCGTATGATTTTGCTCAAAAGCTGGGAGTAAATGGCAATGCATTTGGAATCTGGGGTTCACTTCTTGCTGCCTGCAAAATTCACAACAACTATGAGTTGGGACAAGTTGTCTGGGATAAATTGCTTGAAGTGGAAGGTGCAGACAGGATTGCAGGTTATCGTGTTCTGCTCTCTAACATACACGCGGAAGAGGGACAGTGGGAATACGTGAAGAGTGTGAGGAAGGAAATGTTAGAACGAGGTCTGACCAAGGAGGTTGGTTGCAGTTGGATTAATATTTCTGGTTCGTCCAACTCTTTCGTATCCAGAGACCAAAAGCATCCCCAATGCAATGAGATATATCAACTGTTAAAGCATTTAGCTGCCAACTTGAAAGATGCTCATCATACGCCCCCATTTCTGGTAACTGAAATTTAGACTTCATGGCCAGCAATACTATTCCCCTCCATTCATATATTACCGGAAGGAGACAGCAGCAGGGAAGCAGGGTGACACACGATTAGGCCATCATAGTATCACTTCTCTACAGCTCTGGTATAGCACTTGTTCTGTTTCCCTTATGAGTGTCCATTCTCCCATCCCCCGCATAATATTAACCTATATTCTCAGTCGCTGACAAACGTACATACATATACCGATATACACGTGTCTGCAAGCATGTGCACCTGTGCTCTTCTTAGCTGCTGTATTAGTTTTCTGTCTGTAGCAAAGTGTGAATAGCTTATCTATACTTGAAAAAGTTCCCTTGATCTGATCATATAAGTATATGCAGGTTTTAAATGTTGATTTAGTTGTGGTGTATTAATATCACTGTCTTGGGATGAGCTTGGAATGATTTTTTAAGTAACTGCTTACTATCCTAGCCCATGCTTATAAGAGACTACTTACGGCTTTGTATTTTATCCCAAAATATAAGGTATACAGTACAGAATTATACTATATTGTTGTTCTGATGTGTGTTTGTACTCTTTTTTCTAACTTATTAAAGTACTTGGCCCCATCCATCATATTTGAAGAAATTAATGATTTGGTAATTTTTTTTAATGGTTAGAACTAAGAACAGAGGGCGTAGTATATATGCATACATGAGATGCAATACAGTGGGCAGTTCAGTTGCCAGGCTAGTCATTCATCCATTTTTTATTATCATGAAGTACTTGTATTGAGTGAGTGCTTTTTGTTTCATCCAGGTTTTACAAATAAGCAAAACATCATCACGGGCACATGAATGAATGAATGAACCCATTGGTGATTGCACTGCTGTTGCCGAAACTAAGACAGAGCATATGTAGGATGTTCTGACTTTGGTGGCAGGCCAGCAGTTAGAGCCATCCATGGAACTATCACGCCACAGGAGCGTAACGGAGTGATATCATAGCAAAAGGGGCAAGATTGCAGAGCTTGGATATGTTTGTTAGATTTGAAGTTTGATCTTACCGAGGATGGAGATAATGAACTTCGAATTTGTTAGCAGTGTTATCTAACTATATATAGGTTTCTAACAAGGGATTGTGGAGGTAGGAAAGTGACATGAACAGATGAGAACTGTAAGAGGAGGACACACACACTTGCTACCTCCACAAACTCCAACATTCAGCATCGTAGCTCACTACCAATGATTTGGTAGCTATGGCCTGTGGCAGCAACGGTGGCACATATATATGGGATGTTTGGGAGTCAGCGGATCCGCTAGCAGATAGCAGATTTGGAGAGAGAATTGTAAGAGTATATGCTAATTGAATCCGTTAATATGCCGGCTTCCAAACATCCCCATAATCAAATTTGCAGGCGCACCCACAACATCAACAAGAAGTACCATCTACTCATCTAGCAATGCTAGTGCAATAATAGCGCACGCATTTGAAGTATCGAGAAGAGGTGGAAACATACACCATTGTCCGCAATGAAAGATAACTGAAAACACCAACTCCACACAGTCGACAATAGTTTATGTTGGATTGTTTTCTTGATAATGAATGTTTGAAATTTATTATGGTAGGTTACATTAGATTGATCCTTTGGCTTCTTTATATGTAAGTTGCCGCCCCCCTGTCATGACTCATGACAGAGCATCAACAATAAGTTGTTTAGTGTTTAATGTCGCCCCGGTGTGATCAACAGTAAGTGGTCTGGCTTTGCGGTGCTGCTAAGGAATTTGAGTGGTTAGGCTGATCATCACGTGTTTTAAACTGCTAATTGTTGTAATGTTTATTGTACAATTGTTGAAATCATCCTGCAATCTAGACCTGGCAATATGGGTAAACAGGTCGTGTATGTTATACGTGTCAAGTATCTGTTTATCTATTTGATCTGTATCTGTACACGACCTGTTTTTAGAATTTACCCGTATTTCAAAACATGTACACGACTTGTTTCAAAAACGGATCACATGCGTGTCGACCTGTATATACGTGAATTTGAACATGTGGACACGCGTGTCGAATTTACCTGTGACCTGTTTACCTGTATTTTACCTGTTTACTTCTATTCTACTAAATTATATCAAATTACTTTTTAAACTTTTAAAATAAAATATAAAATATTACATTCCCATAATTCAAATCTTAAAATTCCTAATAGACTCAGCAATTCATCTTCAAACATTCAAATACAAAAGTTCAAACTTAAAAAAAAAATCCAAAGTTCAAATCCAATATTAAACATAAAGTTTACCTTGTGCGTATTTTATTTAAATTTAATTCTATTGTACTTAAATATATACAGGTAAAATACAGGTAAAATACAGATATGTATCTGATTCAGATAACAGGTGACCTGTATAAAAAAACAGGTCAATTCGGGTAAAAAACAGGTCAATTCGGGTAAAACAGATAAACCTGCATTTGACCCAAATTGTATTCGTGTACTAAACGGGTCGACCTGTTTTGACCCGTATCTGTTTTTTGAAGACCCGTACATGTAAAACACAGGTCGTGTACGTGTCGTGTCTACGTGTATTTACCCATATTGCCGGGTCTACTGCAATCATAAGGTGTTTTTACTTGATAATTGACACCAGACAGCAAGACATTCAGGCATGCTCCCGCCTCTCTAATTCCTAATTATTACAATACCGTGCCAACGATCATGTCTATATAATTGGTTGAAAACTTTTTCATCGTTTGCGAATACAGACAGGGAATGGTTACCGCCTCTTTTATTCTTGAATTACATTGATTATTAGTTTATTAGTACAATATAAATACAAGAAATAATGGGCAAGAAGACACATAGTATTACCTAAATTTCCTTGTCTTGTAGAGCCTTGTAAAGAGTGTCCACAAAACCAAGCAAGAATCCGTCAGAAGCATGCTTAGCCACCAAGGAAACTGCAATTGGGAGATTCTCATACTTTCCTAATGGTATGCTCGCCTGTTTACAATGCTCACCAATTATTTACTGAGTACTAAGAAGACATGTTTCATGCATACATCCAATAGGAGTGACAACTACAGACTATATATAAATACCTGGCAAAATCCAGACACTCCAGCAATGGATAACAGACCAAAGGCCTTTGCACGGAAGTCTTCCAACTCCCTTGGGTCCGTCTGTAGCTTGGGTGGATGCCCCGGAACTGTGGGCATTGCCAGAATTCCAAATTCCTGTCACAAATGAATAGCTTTGATTTCACATCATCTACATTCTATGTATGCATGGTTTGTTCAAAATGCGCAAAAAGCAATATGTGGAGAAGGAGAACTGGAGATACCCACCCCCACCAGATCACTTAATGCTGCACGTAGTTCTCTAATCACTGAACGACATATGTCTAAGTCCCTGTCTTCATATGTTGTCTCAACAGCTTCCCAAATTCGTTCTTTCAGCCCCGGGCCTAAACTAGGGTTAACTGAACGAACCCATTCACCATGGTTTTTGTTGAACTCATACCTGATGTAAATTAATTTTTTCTTGAATTCGGAAATATCTTTTTGAAGATTTGAATTTAGAAATATTGAAGATCAATAACATATATGTCAATGGTCAACATCGAAAGCAGTTTATGCATAATCTTCACACCTTTGGAGCAACCGCATGCAATTTGAAAGAGCTACCAAAGACAGTGGTATGCCGCCCTCTTGTTTTTGTACACTTTGGCTCATAAAATGTTTCAAACTTGGAACATTGGTCTCAATGAAGTCCCCTAGGTTTATATGCCGAACTTTCTGACCTACACAAAGCCATACACAAGAGTGTGAAACTCATCCAATTTGCCATTTTCACATTTGAAACAACAAAGTCATGTGAATGAACTTACTCCCATATAGCTTCTGCACTGAGTTAACGACAGCATCTGTCAGTAGATGGGAAGGGATATCCAGAAGCTTGAAGCAATCTTCTGCAATAATAAGTTGATCGAGTCTCTTGTTTAAGGAATCATCTTCATCCTTTAACTGCAATAGAATCTTTCCAACACGGCTCAAGATCACTGAATCTCTAGCAAACCATCCTAGAAGGGAAATGCAAGACCTATTTATTTACTCACCAAGAAAGAAATTATATTTAAAAAGGCCATCACTTAACCACATATGACCTTAATTTTAATGAATTAAATACGTATTCATTGAGTTCATTTAATAATTGCAAATTCAAGGTGGTTGAATTAAAAATAATTTTAGATAATTTTTTAGAGATTACAAAAAAAATAAAATTGTAACAATCAGTTTCATTCATTTTAAATTCACATTATAATACCTCGGGTTGAACCAATCATCAAGACTTCAAGTTTAAATTCAGAATTTCAGATTGCATTTAATTTTATCACTCCTAAGTTTTATATCTCACCAACGGTGTCAAAACTTTGTGCCATTGGTATGAGTCCAGAGGTCGAGATGATTCCATGAGATGGACGAAAACCTAAAATTCCGCAGTAGGATGCAGGAACTCTTACACTTCCACCTGTGTCGGTACCTGGTGAATATGATTATAACATATAGCTGGATTCAGTTTGTGATTGTTTAATACTGCATACTGTTTTCAGAAGAAAAATTCAACCTAAAGAAAAATCCGCAAGCATTGCACCAACAGCAACAGCAGATCCACTGGATGATCCTCCAGGCACTCGATCTGCAGCACATGGATTAACTGGTGTTCCATAATGTGCATTTTCCCCATTAATGCTGCCAATGAAAATATTATATTATCTGGAATTAATATCTTTGAGTTCAACAACAACCAAAAAAAAAGAAAAAGAAAAGAATACATTTAAACTACTGACAGTTCAGTCGGATCATATTCATCAATCATCATGATGAGAATTCACAGTCACACTCATTCTTGCTTGTGTTTTGTAGTGATTAATTAGTGCGCATACAATATTGTGCTTTACAAAACCATACTTGGGCAGTGACCTTCCCTATCATAACTGCATATGTGGACTTTTTTTATTTTTTATTTTTATTTTTGGCCACAGTAGACTTTCAAGAAAATAATACACCTTTCATGATTTGATGCCTTACGTCAACCTAAGTTTTTTCTAGTGGATACACTGATACACAAATGTCTTTATTGTTACCATAAAGCCCACTGGCCACATCAGTTCTGATACTTCCATTTGATTATTAAAGAAATGCAACTATGCAAGTTATAATCCACAACTTTATGGTGAAAGTAGATGCACAAGTCAGAGCAGTAGGTATTCATTCTAGAATTAACATGCCTTAATCTGCACCAGATACAACCGATTACACCAGTTAAGCCACACTTTATAGATACTATATATAAAGACAATAGTTTGGTAGGTGAAGTTCTACAATATTACTCCCATTCATCCAAAAAAGGAATAATAAATAAAGTACATTGCATGTTTTTAAAACATAATTCATACAGTATGTTAGATGAAACCTGTAAGCCATTTCATCCATCACGGTCCTGCCTATGCAAGTGGCGCCTGCCTCGAGCAGAGCCGAGACGACAGGCGCAGTCTCTGTAGCCGCGGCGTGTGTCCTGGCCCAGTCGGGATTCCCAAAACTAGACACGTGCCCCTTCATATCAAATCTGCTTCAACAAATTAAATTGATTACGGATACATCAAAGTTAGGGTATCTGCTATTTAAAAATCACAGCCACGATAGATAGCAAAGCAGGTGCCAATTGTTGAAACAATCAAATAACCCCATCATATATAAACTGTCGGAATGATGTTGCATTCATAAACTGCAGACTATAGAGCAAGATTACGGAGTAAGTGACTAACATGTCTTTAACAGCGACGGAGAGTCCGGTGAGGGGACGTTGATCGGATGAAGAGTTGGGCGGCGGGAGGGTAAATTTCTCCGTGAAAGCTCCATGGTCGGGCGGCACAGACAATGCCATGAATTCTGTTTTCGCGCCTCTCTGGAGAAGAGCTACGGAGTGAGCAGTCGAGTATCTTATCCCCATTCCGCCGTTCCCCGCTCGCCTCACCACTAAATTTACAGTGAAATTACAAAAATGGTCACTAATCACTTACGGTGTGTATTCTGTTTTGAGATTTTGTTAAATTTTATGAACTTGAAAAAATTCGGTCATTTAGAAAGTCCATAGACTCCACATAGGATTAAGAGTTTGGCTGATTTTAGAGAGATTTTGTGTAGTTATAATTTTTAAGAGAATCCATTAAAATCTATAAAGAATTAAAATCCATTGAATGTTGAATACCTCTAGATTTTTAATGACTTTTTAAAATCTATATTGAATATCTCTAGATTAAATACATCTAGATTTTTAATTGAATATTGAATATTGAATACCTCTAGATTTTTAATGACTTTTAAAAATCTATATTAAATACGTCTATATTTTTAAAGACTTTTTTAAAATCTAGATTGAATACACCCCAACTTTCAAAGTCAAAAAAAATCCTATAGAGTCTCAATCCAATACGCCTCTTAATTTAATTTTGGTTTGTCATTTTCTTTACTATTTAATTTTAAAAAAATAAAAAATAAATAAAAAAATCAAACATTCAGAGTAGTTACAGCAGTAATTTAGGAACCAAAACATGTGAAAATTACTAGATTAGGCTGCCGGTTTTGTAACGGCCATATGTCTTGATTCATTTTCAACTTTTTATGTTACTGCTATTTTTTAAAAAGAAAAGAGTACTAACATACTAACATCGAAGACCCCTATGGGTGTCAATTTCAGGTTTCAGGTCGTGTTCGTGTTAGGTTGATCAGGTTGTACAATATTTCAGGTCGGGTTTCGGGTCGACCTGATTTCGGGAAAAACCCAAAATGACCAAACCCAAACCTGAAATTTTTCGTGTCGTTCGGGTTCGTTTTTTCGGGTTATAGGCCAAAATTGTCATAATTTCAGATTTCGGGTCGTGTTCGTATCAGGTTGAGCAGGTGGTATAATATTTCAAGTCGGGTATCGAGTCGACCTGATTTGAGCAAAAACCCAAAATGACTAAACCCAAACCTGAAATTTTTCGTGTCGGTCGGGTCCGTTTTTTCGGGTTCGTGTCCAAATTGACACCCCTAGACCCCGGAGCCAATTGGGAATTTTTTTAAATTTAAGTTAATTATCTAGTCCAATATTCAATTTATAATTTATAAATTTAATTCATTAATTATTAATTATTCTGTAATTAATCTTATATAATCTATATAATTTTACGAAAGTAAGGGTCTGTTCTGTACGCAGCTTTTGGGAGCTTTTGGTAGCTTTAACTTTTATTTGAAAACAAAGGCTTGTCCTGTACACTAGTTTTTTTGGAGCTTTCAGAAACCATTTTCCAAATTTAATTAATTTTTCTCTTCAAATTATAATTTTTTTTATAGCTACAGCTACTTGTATCGAACACTTACGCAAAAACTGATAGCTACAGCTCCCAACAGCTAGAAATCGCTACAGTTGCAGCTCGCAGCTACAGTTCGATGTGCAGAACGGACCCTATGTCTTGTGAGGAGGGATTGGGAACATACTACGATTTTCAACCTATACGTTAGGGGATCCCCTATCTATAATTTGTATGATAAGCGCTTCCACCACTTTTTCATAGTTTGTATAAGCTTTATTCCTTTATAATCTATGTGATATGGATTCTCATAACCCTTTCACATCTATATTGAGGAAAGAAAAAAAAAAAAAAAAAAAAAACTACTATGTCTTTTGAGCACTGCGTTTTCCTCTGTAATGTAAAATGTAACAGTGTAAGGTTAAAAAACGGAAAAAATGATAAATAGGTCCTTTTTCTTTTCAAAAAATTCAAATCAGTCCTTTTTCTATTTTATTACCAAAACAGTCCTCTACAAATGCTAATTATGTTCAAATCAGTCATTTTTTCACGAATTATATTCTAATTGCTGACGTGGCAAGGGTTTTAATTTAAACCTGACACGTGTGCATAATATTAGTCTTTTTGCTTTTATCTTTTGTCAATTCCGTCCTAAACTTTTATTTTGTTCTATTTAGTCCTCTACCCCAATCACTCATTTTTATATTAATTGGCCTCAAACCTTTCAAATTATTTCATTTTAGGCCCAGAACCTTAAATTTTTTATTATTACTAATCCATTTATCAAATAAATGCACAACATACTTCCATAAATAAAATTAAACACCAAACCTCATATATTGGGTTCGACTGCTTTGTTATCGGGTCTTTCAAAGTACCGGAATTTTACGGAATCTCTCTAATAACCACTCGACCGCAACCGATTGTTCATTGGTTTTGGTTTCCTTCAGTAACAATCAACATAATCTTACTTTGCGTCCTACCTTAGGATGTAGCAATATTTGAGTAAATGATTTAACTTGAATTTTTGGAAGGTTATGGATACAGGAAGCCTTGGTTTTATTGAAAAATATTAATATTATTAAAAATATTAAAAAAATAGCCTGAATTTTATTGTCCACAAAGTATGATTGTGCTGATTGTTGCTGAAGGAAACCAGAACTAATGAACCATCGTTACGGTCGGGTGGTTAGAGAGAGTCCGTAAAATTCGGAACTTCGAAGACCCGGTAACAAGGCGGTCAAACCCAATGTATGAGGTTTGGTATTTAATTTTATTTACGGAAGTATGTTGGGCATTTATTTGATAAATGTATTAGTAATAATAAAAAATTTAAGGTTCTGGGCCTAAAATGAAATAATTTGAAAGGTTTGAGGCCAATTAATATAAAAATGAGTGATTGGGGTAGAGGACTAAATAGAACAAAATAAAAGTTTAGGACTGAATTGACAAAAGATAAAAGAAAAATGACTAATATTTGCACACGTGTCAGGTTTAAATTAAAACCCTTGCCACGTCAGCAATTAGAATATAATTAGTGAAAAAAGGACTGATTTGAATATAATTAGCATTTGTAAAGGACTGTTTTGGTAATAAAATAAAAAAAAAAGACTGATTTGAATTTTTTAAAAAGAAAAAGGACCTATTTATCCTTTTTTTTCCGTTAAAAAACCAAAGGACACGTAGGGCATGTAATTGTCAACGGCTTGACTTTATCAAACTCTCCCTTCTTTCCTCAAAGCCTGCACAGTCTGTGTCTAAATTCTAACGTCCGTCTCTGTGGTTTGTTCGCCCCTTTGATTTTTTCCCGTCTGGCTAACCCTCCCGGCCCCCGCCTTCCCTTTCTCTTCGAGTCTAATTTGTCCAATTTCCAAATCCCGAAGCCCCACCACGTCGATCCTTTCAATTTCTACACAATAAATCCGCAGTAGTCGGCACTCTTTTTCCTCCTCCACTCCCACCAATTCTCCCATATTTCTACATTTTCTCTCCCCCAAATCAATTCCGCGTCTTCGACTTCGACTTCCATCCCCCCTGCCCTAATTCACGCGTTTCACTTGGGGAATCATGGCGGAGAGCCCCAAGGAAGAGGATCTCCTCAGTCAACTCTGTGATTTGGCCAGGGCCATCGCCGCCCTGCCCGATTGCAGGGCCGTTTCCAAGAAGATGTACGGTAATCTTATCAGGAGGATCAAGCTGTTGAGCCCTCTCTTTGAGGAATTGAGGGACGGGGGAGGAGACCAGCCGTTGCAGCTGCAAGATGACGTCTTTAAGGGCCTCCACTCTCTCAGAATCGCCCTTGAATCGGCTCTCGCGCTTCTCAAATCCCTCCTTGAAGGCAGCAAGATTTTCCAGGTATTTCAGATTACTTCCTTCCATTCAGTTGATTTCTGCAATTAGACCTTCAATTAGCAGAATTTTTCTGTATGGAATTGAGCTGAATTCGGGGCATTAGAAGAACATAGAGTCGCTTATTGGATTCATTTGAGGCGTTTGAATGCAACTTAGCTTTTCTGTAATCTTAATAGATGATCAAGTAATGATGATCAGCACTTGTGGCCTTTAATGTTAACATTTGGTTTTTGAGTTTTTGCCGTTCAATTAGACCTCAATGTCTTTGCTGTTCAATCCCTTGAGTTTTTGCTATTCCTATGCGCAATCTTTGAAAGCAATCGTCATCTTTTTCTGGTGTTGCATAATAGCTTTGAATTTTCATTCATCAATGTGCTGGATTCTGTTTCTTTCATTTACAGGCTTTACAAATTGAGAAAATTGCTAGAAAGTTTGAGCTTGTAACAAAACAGATTGAAGAAGCATTAGATCAGGTTCCCTATAACGAGCTCGAAATACCTGAGGAAGTACGCGAACAGGTGCTAACTTGTATTCATTGTTGGTAGCATACCTCTGGTTGTTTGGTTCCCAAGTTTATAATCATTACTATATTCCTGTTCCTTGTGTAGATTGAACTCCTACATTCGCAATTTAAAAGGGCCACAGGTCGTTTGGAATCCCCGGACTTGCAGCTGGCGAGGGACTTGGCCGCGGCACAAATGGAAGATGATCCCGACCCTTCAGTATTCAAGAGGCTTTCAGAGAAGCTGCATCTCAGGGCAATGAATGATATAAAGAAAGAGTCGGTTGCCATTCACGAGATGGTAATCTCGTGTAATGGTGTTCCCGAAGGGTATTCTGCAGAGTATTTCGAGACTATGTCATATCTTCTCAAAAAAATTAAGGATTGTGTGGTAGCAAACAATCCAGACCTTGATATGACTGATACAGACAAGGGTTCTCTTAAGCACAGATCTCCTATCATCCCTGATGACTTTCGATGCCCTATATCTCTGGAATTAATGAAGGACCCTGTAATTGTGTCGACTGGGCAGGTTTGAGTTACTGTATTTGAGTTCATTCTATACACTCTTTGTATTCTTGAGCTCACATTCACTTATGTTATTTGGTTTACCTGCTATTCAGACATATGAGCGATTCTGCATTCAGAAATGGCTAGATGCTGGACACAAGACGTGTCCCAAGACTCAGCAGACGCTGCTGCACACTGCCTTAACCCCCAATTATGTGTTGAAAAGTCTTATTACCTTGTGGTGCGAGAGCAATGGTGTTGAACTGCCAAGGAGCCAAGGAAATAGCAGGAACAAACGATCAGGGCCTGGCGGTTCTGATTGTGATCGTGCTGCTATCGGTGCCTTGTTGCAGAGACTGGCAAACGGAAATTCTGAACAGCAAAGAGCCGCTGCTGGTGAGCTTCGGTTGCTGGCCAAAAGAAACGCCGACAATAGAGTATGCATTGCTGATGCAGGAGCCATTCCTCTCTTAGTCGAACTGCTATCCTCCCCCGATTTAAGGACCCAAGAACACGCTGTTACAGCGCTTCTCAACCTCTCCATAAACGAGAACAACAAGGGAACCATTGTAAATGCAGGTGCAATACCAGACATTGTAGACGTGCTGAAAAATGGAAGCCCAGAAGCTAGAGAAAACGCAGCTGCTACCCTTTTCAGCCTGTCCGTTGTCGACGAGAACAAAGTGGCAATCGGGGCTGCTGGAGCCATACCGCCTCTAATCAATCTACTCTGCGATGGCACCCCAAGAGGAATGAAGGACGCGGCCACAGCAATATTCAATCTCTCAATCTACCAGGGGAACAAGGTAAGAGCAGTGAGAGCAGGAATCGTGCCTCCACTAATGCGACTGCTCAAGGATCCCGGAGGCGGGATGGTGGATGAATCGCTCGCAATATTGGCCATTCTTGCCAGCCATCAAGAAGGGAAGGCCTCCATCGGTCAGGCCGATCCAATCCCAATACTGGTTGAGGTAATCAGGACAGGGTCCCCTCGCAACCGGGAAAATGCAGCCGCAATACTGTGGTCGCTCTGCACCGGAAACTTACACTTTGTGAAAATCGCTAGAGAGCTCGGGGGTGAAGAGGCATTGAAGGAGTTGATGGAGAGTGGCACGGAGAGGGCCAAGAGAAAAGCCGGCAGTGTTTTGGAGCTTCTCCAACGATTCGAGGAGGGCGCCGACGAAGGGGAGGTTCTTTTCTGATAAGATTCTAGATTGTAATGTTGATATTCGTTCATTTGTCCCATTGGTTTTGCCACTAAAAAGATTAGTTCTTTTTACAGTTAAAACGGTGTTAATATTTTTGTCCCAACGAATGTTGTGTGGAGCTTTTTGTGGGGATTGTCTTGTAGGTAAATGTTTGCAAGTTGCTGTGTTGTATGTATTTCCTCAACTCTCAAGTAGGACACGTCCTTCATATAAAACTCTATTTATGTACATGTGGTAGATATCACTTGGGAAAAAGCTATGAACAATGGGTAGAGTTATGCCTCATATTCTGTCAAAATTCAAGAACCAGTGGATTTCTAATCCATGGAGTTCTTGATTCCAAATCTTGTTTGATTTGACATACTATCATTCTTTGATGCCATTTGTTTGTTTGTTTGATGTTAGAGATTCGATTCCCACTTCCAAATGCTGCCATCCCTATCATGTCTGCCCCTTCTTGTCCTTTTGGTTCTTTCATACTTATAATTCCCCATATTCTCATTCCATTTGTTCTACCAATCTTTCTTGGCGAGCTAAATGGAGTACTGC
This sequence comes from Hygrophila difformis, assembly GCA_030278955.1. Lineage (NCBI taxonomy): Eukaryota > Viridiplantae > Streptophyta > Magnoliopsida > Lamiales > Acanthaceae > Hygrophila > Hygrophila difformis. Next base: position 39,141,985 of record JAOANR010000013.1, on the reverse strand, counting down.
TAATGAACTCTTTGTGTTTTTGGTTTTAAAGTATACTAAGCTATAGCTTTAAAGTTTCGATTTTATTAATTTATTATTGTTCTTTAAGCTATGCATTATTTATTTATTGTTAAGACATCATGTTAGAAAGTTGGACCACATTACAAAGTCTAATTGGAAATACCGAAATTCTACACTACTTGCTACAATACTAGCTAGTGGAGTACATAATAGTGGTATTATTTCCCTTAAAAAATGGAAATACTAATTATAAAATAAATAAAAAATTTGTGATGGAAAGAATAGATTGGATATTTTGTGATAAAGTGATGAAATTGAAAAAAAATAATAATAATAAATAAATAAGTATGAGATATGAAAGCCCACGTGTTTCTCTTTCTACACCACAGTAAACATTACAATATTAGTTCAACTTGCAAGCTTTGAATTTCAACTCAACATCACGCCATCAGATTCGGACGTGGCGCCTAATTTTGTTTTGCAATTTTCAAGCCACAAAACGAGCCGTTTAAGCCATCTCTTTTAAAATATCTTTCAGTAATAATTTCACAATATACCTAAAAATAAAACACGTGTATTATATACTACTTCTTCCGTTTTTTTAAAAATTGTAACATTCTTGCATTTCACGTTATTCAATGCACATTTTTAACGCTTGATATCTTAAATTGTGTAAAAGTAAAAAATTATAAAAATTTAATATTCTAAAACTACGTGATTAGATGAATCTAACAAGATCCCACTTGACTATGTTTTATCTTGTATAAATGTGTTAAAAATTTGAATAAAAGTTACTTAGTGATTAGTAATACCTATGCAAATATTACAACTACAGTATTTCCAAACGGATGGAGTACTATATATAAATGCACCCATAAAGTGTGTCACTTTTAATTGAATAATTTTGATCGAAATTTATAATATAATTAAATAAGATAAATATAGTGAAGTAAAATTTTATTGGAATCGTCTAATAATATAGTTTAAGAATATAAAATTTTTAAAATTTTTATTTATACACAACTTTAATTGTTAAGGATTAAAAATGTACTCCCTATGTTCCATTTGAAATGTCCCAAAACTTTTGGACACGTAGCCCAATGTATTTGTTATAATGTAGAGAAGTAAAAATTATTAAAAAAAAATAAATATTTTAAAACTACACTATTAGACGAATCCAACACCGAACTTGTCTATTTATTCGTTTATATAATTGTGATAACATTAGGTCAGAGATAATCAATGAACATTATCAAAAGTCAAAATGAGACATCACGATAGGGAGTTGGGACGGATGGAGTATTTTGTATTGCGTGAAATACATGAATTTGACTAGTATTGAGTAATGGATGTAGTATAACATACTATCAAGGTTTAAACTCATAATTTTTTAAAAGTTTAAACTAATAAGTAATTTTTGAAAAAGACTCTTGGATTCTTTTTTTTTTTTTTTTTTTTTTTTAAATTTACGTAAAGCTCTTTAAATTTTAATTTATTGGAAGTTGTTTCATTAGCATCTTATCAACGGATTCACCATTTATGCTTAACTTGTCATCGTTACAAAGTCATTACCTTCATTCCCGATGTTACTATTTTATTTGATCTTTCACTTCTTAATTTGAAGAAACTCCATTTAGACTTTTGCAAAATTGTAAGAATCCATTTTCGCTAGATTGATGTATACAATTAGTACATTGGGTTCGGTTATGGTGCGATTGACAAATCTCGCAGCACATCAAGGCGCAAATCTGGAGCGTTGATTTCAAATCCAAGGGTTGTAAATGGAAAAGGGTAAAGTTGTCCAGCAAAATTTGTTACGGAAGATATAACCCTATATTTAGTATGTTATCAATGTAATATTTGGTAAATCATATCAAATATTTGGTAATCTATATCTATGATCAAGAATATTTTGTAATATTTGGTAAATCATATCAAATATTTGGTAAATTTGTTACTGAAGATATAACCCTATATTTAGTATGTTCTAGCAATTCAACATTGAAGAATTCAGCGACACCAACTTGAATAATTCAGCGACACAACCAAACACAATTCAGCGATGTTACCATAATTACTTCAGTAATGCTACCAAAAAATATTTCAGTGCCCTACCTAAAAGAATTCAGTACTACACCAAGAAGAATTCAGCGACACGACATTGTAGAATTCAGCGATGCTACTACATACATTTCAGCGATACCAAAAATAATTCAGTGATGCTACCAAAAAATATTTCAGTGAACCTACCTAACAGAGACCACACCAAGAAGAATTCAGCGACACCATCAAGAACAATCCAGCGATGCTACCACATATAATTCAGCGATATTACCAAAAAATAATTTAGTGATGCTACCAAAAAATATTTCAGTGAGCCTACCTAAAAGAATTCAGCGACTACACCAAGAACAATTCAGCGACACTATCAAGAACAATTCAGCGATGCTACCGTATACAATTCAGCGATGCCACAAAAAACAATTCAGCGAAGCTTTCATGAACAATTCAACGATGATGCCAGAAACAATTCAACAATCTTTTCATGAACAATTCAGCGACGTTTTCATCAACAATTCAGCGACTCGAACATTTTAGGTACGTTTTCAAGAACATATATGTATATAGCACCTAAAATAAGCAAATTGGAGAGTAAGATAAGATCGAATGATCATATTTAAAATGCGTAGAAGAAAAGTAGAGTTGAAGAACATATATGTACGTTTTGAGCGACAAACAAATGTTTGTTACAAACTAATAACAAGTTTACTATTTTAACCTTCAAGTTAATCCCAACCATCCATTTATAATTTGAATTAAGGGTTGTGATGTACCGCAGTACATCAAGTCAAATTTGGTGATCGCACCCTAACAGATGCGTTAGTACATTATGCTCTTTACATTGTAAGAAAATCCGAGCTTGGGTTGGGTCTTGGTTCCTATAAAAATGAATACAGAACTGACTCGTTGCCATCCATAAGGATGTCAATGGATCCAGGTCAGACCCGGGACCGAACCGGATCACTCTCGGGTTTGATCTTGGGTATTGGTGGACTCGACTAAGACCCAATCAATTGTCATTCCTAATTAAAACAAGCTTCCAAATACACATAAAATATCATGAATTTTAATGGGTTCATTTGGATGAATGATTTGGATTTGAGTAAGGATTTGGAGTAGGTTTAGTGCAAAATTAAGAGATTCTTAAATCTTTATACTAATCGAAATAAATAAATAAAAATTATTAGTGAGAATTTTAAATTCCCTCCCAAATCTATCTAAATGCAAATTGAGCTTACTTGTTTATTTTTAGTATTTATTTTCTTTAATTGATGCTTTTTGGTGGCTTGATTTTTTTTTTTTTTGACACTTGAATAAATTGGCTGGCTTTTCCATTAAAAAAGTAAGGATTTTGAGATCAGTCGGCTTAATTCACAGTTGGCTTAAACGGCTTCTTTTGTGGCGTGGCTCGGGGATTGCATATCAAAATCGGACACGTGGCGTATTCCTATAAGCTGGGGCATGGAATATGGGTTAGTGATTTTGACGCCCAATTCATACACTAGTCCACTGCTCCTTTGCCTTTTGCTTTTCTTCCAATTCAAAATTCGAGCGACATTTTCGCCTTTGATTTCAAGAACCCACCCAACCCAACTGACATAAGGAGCTCTTCTTGCGTATGTATCAATTGATGCAAGAAATGAGATGGGAATTATCTATGAGGACGCGGTTTTGATTAAGGAAGCTCAGAGTCCTGCCGATCTCACTGTCATCACTGTGAATTGTCCGGATAAAACTGGGCTTGGGTGCGATCTCTGTAGGATTATTCTGCTCTTTGGACTAAGCATTGCCAAAGGAGGTATTGGTGTTGCTGAGAACTTTCGCTTTTAGGTTTCTTTTCTGTTTTGGAAATTCGATCTGGTTTGTTGACTGGTGGGTCTTTTTTTATATTTTTTGGTCGTCCCTATCTAATTTCTTAATTTGATTGTCAGTTTCAAGATTGTTCTGGGTTGCTAATCGTTCGTTTTCTCAAGTTGCAGAATTTGTTGTTAATTGGGTTTGTTAGATTTATGCTGAGTTTCAATTGCCTAAAGCAGGTTTAGGACATCTATATGAATATAATTTTACATGTTAATTTTTTGGTCAGGATTTTCCATGCTCAATCAATTATGTCAGGGACAGCTACTTAAGAAATTCCAGGGCAGACATAATTGTTTTAAGTTGTATTGTTTTGCTTCTATGTATAATTGGTATCTTGAAATTTTTTATCCTGAACTAATTGAGTGTAGTCTTGGAGCAGATTTTTCAACAGACGGTAAATGGTGTTACTTGGTTTTCTGGGTTGTTGGGAAGCCAAAAACAAGGTGGAACTTGTTGAAGGAGAGGCTTCTCAAGGTGTGTCCTACATGTACTCCATCAGCATCGGGAATCTTTTACTTTATTCCTGAGTTTCAGCAGCCAAGGCAGCCTGAAATATTCCTCCTCAAGTTCTGGTGTTCGTATAACCGGAAAGGTCTTCTACATGGTAAACTTCAAAGTTTGCGAAATATAAGGCCATTAAAAGTTGTCTTCCCTATCTAAATTTGATTTCAATAGTGTATAGAATGGTTGGAGGCAACCGTATATCTGCGGATATCATGAATTACATTTATTCAAGTTTTATTGTCGTTGTCCGATTGAATTTCTTTTTTAATAGTACTATTTTAGATGGACTCTATCCTTTGGAATTATCATAGGAGAAATTTAGCTGTGACTTAAATTTTTGGTGCTATCCCAGGAATTTGGAAAACCAGTTTATGATTTTTCCATAACATCCATTCTGGTTTCTAATTCCTTCCCTTTTCTTTTCAGTAATTCTTTAATTTTCTTCATTATAAGAACTTGTTTTCTGATTGGTTGACAGATGTCACTGAGGTCCTTTATGAGCTAGAATTGACAATAAAAAGAGTGAAAGTATACACGGCACCTGATGGAAGTGTGATGGACCTCTTTTTTGTCACTGATACAAGGTTTGTCTTCAGCATCTTTGGACTTTTATCAGCACCGAACAATACTAGTTGTTTCTAGGCTATTATTAGGCTTTCATTATGGATATTGGTTGGACAATGCGGTGCCGTTAGATTTAGAACATGGAAATAATTGCTTGTTTGACCTTGAGTGTTTTCTACTGCAGCTGGGGTTTTATGTTTTTCAATCACAACTGACATGTTATATTTTTGAGGTACTGGCCAGTGAATAATGAACGCAGTATGCTAACTCTAACTGGTTTTAGGATATGCATAGAGATCTATACATGAGCTCTAAGATGAAGGATCAAGAAAAAAAAGATATTTTGTGTTGCCCTTTTTCTATTGACTCCTAAGATGAGCCCCTGTATATCAATCAAATGGATATTTGGACAACTTTTCATTGCTAATGATATTTTGAACATCAATAAAACACATGGCAACATCTGGTTTTGCTTATTTTCCTTGCACAAATTGCAATACAGTAAATTTAATTAGATTCTGAACATCCATCCAATGCAAAGAAAGTTAAAGGCTTGACTTTCTAGTCAAGTCTCGTTTTTATTTCTGAATAGGTCAATGAAACGGAATATTTAACTTGTATATCTATCAATTTTGTTAACCTGCATGATTTTCCAATGAAGGGAACTTCTCCAAACTGCTAAAAGACGGGAGGAAACAATTAGGTGTTTGGAACTTGTCATAGGAGATGCCATGATAAGTTGTGATATCGAATTGGCTTGCCCTCAAGTTGCTTCATGTCTACAGTCACATCTTCCATCTTCAATTTCTGAGAAGATTTTCACTGAGCCACTTTCTGATGAACAGTCGGTCAGAATGAGTTCCACTGGTTCACCATCTATCTTGTTTGATAACTCCCTAAGCCTTTCTCACACAGTTGTTCAGATCTTCGGCCAGGATCACAAAGGCCTCATTTACGATGTCATGAGAACACTAAAAGATTTCAATATCCAGGTATAGCTTCTGATTTATATTATCCTTTACCAGGACTAATTGCTTGTCGAGTATGATAGTCCCAGAGACTATTAAATATAAGCACCTAAAATGTCGGGAAATGGCCATTTATTTTACTAACAACTTGAGATTTATCTTGATAACGAGTCTATACACCTCGATGGTTTCAACTGTGTCATCAGATTTCTTATGGCCGCTTCATTTCAACCTCAAAAGGGAACTGTGAGATGGAGATATTCGTAATGCAAGCTGATGGGAAGAAGATAGTCGAGGGCAGCAAGAGAGATGCTCTGTGTTCGCGACTGAAAATGGAGCTTTCCCAGCCGATCAAAGTAGATGTTGTAAGCAGAGGCCCTGATACAGAGCTGCTGGTTGCAAACCCTGTCGAGCTGTCTGGCAGGGGCCGGCCTCTTGTCTTCTATGACATCACTCTCAGCCTCAAAATGTTAAACATAAGCATCTTTACGGTACAATATTCCCCTTCAGACACAACTCTTTCTATGCACATATTTTGATAATTATTCACTAGGAATATGCAGCTTGCTGCTTCTCATTGGACTGAATGTCTTCTCAGGTGGAGATTGCTAGACATAAGGTCCAAGATCGAGAGTTTGAAGTATACAGAATATTGCTGGATGAATGTGACTGTTTATCTGCAACAAGAAACGACATAAAAGAATGTGTAAGAAAGAAGCTAATGGGATGGGAATGATGGGAAAATCCGGCCTCCCCCTGATGGCTGGCTCATGGTCACAAATTTCAGCTAGAATTTTGTTAATTTGCTAAGATATTATAATCATGCTTATAATGTTCACTGCTGTAAAAAATTATATGTAAATTATTTGCTAAAATGAGTAAGTTTTAAAGCTTAATTTTAGCTGTAAAATTACATGTTAGTTGAGTCTTGAACATATACCCCTTTTTTTTTTTTTGGTGAAGGCTTTGCGTCACTTGTTCATAAAAAAATAAAATGAAATTGTTTTTTTTTTTTTTTTTTTTTTTTTTTTTTTTTATGTATATCGGGTATCCTATTGAAGGGATTGTCACCCCAAAATAGAATTCAGCATATACAAAAGCTCGCACATGATATGTGTCAGAGTTTCATATCATTCAAACCAACTATATTTGGTAAGGGTATACTCCTTAATTTATTCACAATAATCTTGGAAATACTTGATCAAATAATAACTCAAAACCAAATATAACAAGAAAATTCCAAAAAAGTCTTAGTAAGACTAGTAAGTTCCAAAGTTAACAAAAAAGTAAGCAAATAATTAGGGTAGATATTTCATAGGAGTGCTTATAATAATGGTGAGGAGCAATCACTTCACAGATGGCCGAACGAAAAGGAGAGCAAAAAGGCAAGCAAGGGAAAAGGAAAGGAAAAAGCAGCACTGCATCACCACCTAACAAATTAACATACGCCTCCGCTGCTAACTTGAGCCACCACCTCATGCGCAATTAACCTATATTCTCCCACCATGCCTACCGCCTCTAAATTCTCCCATTTTAGCGTCCTTTACGCTCACAAACCCTACAAATTCCTCCATCTCCCCCGCCCCTCCTCCTCCTCCTCCGCCACCGTGCCTTCCAAAAAATCCATCCGGCTCAGGTCGTTCGCCGGCTGGCGGTGGAGGAATACGAATACGAATACCAGATGTTCGCTCGCCGGACATTTTGAATTCGTTTCTCAGTTTTCCCCTATCCGCCGCAATTTTTCCTTCTGCGCCTCCGATTCTTTCGGGAAAGGGAAAAATTGCAGCTTCCATCGCCGAGCGGACGATAAATTCCCCGCTGAAATGGGCGCCAAAGCGAACGGCAAGGCCGACACCCAATGCAACGCATCCGACTCGTTTCCGCAGCGGACGTGTGCTGAGAAATCGACTAAATTGCTTACATTGCCGACGATCTTGACGATTGGTCGCGTTGCCGCCGTCCCGCTTCTTGTCAGCAGTATGTATTGCGCTTTGTTCCCTTCCCTAGGTTTAAATTGGTTGGTTCCTGATTTTCTGAGAATGAGAATGGAAATGTATGTTGTGAGCCGATTTTCTGATTCTTTTTCGTGGATAATTGTGCTTGGATATGGTATTTCACTTCTCACGGGCGGGTGATTTCTTCTGTGTTGAAATAGGAATTGCAACTAGTTTCTTATGAATTGCTTCAACGTCGAACCTAGATATCATCGCTGACCCTTTAATGCCTGTAATTTGCCTGCACTTTAAAAAAATATAATGAGTTGCACGGTGCAACGGAAAGGACGTCTGATCATTAGCAAATTTATACATATTGTATTCTATTTTCTGTTTTGTGTTGAGCATTTATATCGTTGTAGAATCCATTACGTTGACATTAGTGTATGTTTGCAAGCTTTTTATGCTGAGAGCTGGTGGGGACCTGCTGCTACAACTGGAATCTTCATCCTTGCTGCCGTGACGGATTGGCTTGATGGATACCTTGCTCGCAAGGTGCTGCTTTCTATCCTTTTCTTATGATGGTTTGGTTTTCTATTTTATTTTTTTCTGTGAATTATTTGTTTGATTTAATTTTTTTTTTTTTTTTGGGGGGGGGGGGGATTCAAATCCACATATCACCTTTATTAATTTTCTTGTTAATATAAAAAAAATGATAAGTGAAAAAACCAACAGATGCACGAATATAATATTATTTGTAAAAGAGAATAACGAGAAATTGATGAGGAAAATGCATGTGACGTTTTTTTTGGTGGGAGACCTAGTTTGATGCTTAGCTGATGTTTTCTCATTTATTTTGTGAGTGGAATGGGTTTTGCCTCAATTACATGATACTATGTTTTTCTCTTACTGCAACAGATTGTTAAATACTCCCTCCGTAATTTAATAATTCTAACATTTCAGAATTTCACGCAATGCAATACACATTTTTAAAGAGTAATATCTCAAATTTTATAAAAGAAAAAACTATAAAACTTCAATATTATGAAACTATGTGATTAGATGAATCTAACAACATCTCGACTATGTTTTATCTTATGTAACTATATTAAAAAGTTGAATCAAAATTACTCAGTGTTTACTATGTCAATGTTAGAATTAATCAATGACGGAGGGAGTATATAAAATTAGTACTTGTTCTTGTTATATCTAAAACTGATTCCCTTAGCTGAACAAGCAAAAACGTTTCATTAGTATTTTATTGTATTTTTGTCTCCAAAAGCATAATTCAATATTTCCATTCTATTTTGTTGTTGCAGATGAACTTAGGTACTCAGTTTGGTGCATTCTTGGATCCAGTAGCTGATAAGGTAGCTATAGCTGAATAATTCTTGAGCATAATCGTTCATATGATTTTTTTGTTTAAATCTTTTATCTTGATATATGTCAAAAGTAGGTTGAGGTTCATAATGCATAAAGTGCATGTTCTGGTAGGCAGTTTTATTTTGGGTGATATGAATATGATGATTGCCCAAAAATTTTGTTACTAGGTAGATTACTCTTAGTTTCTGAATTTTTATGGCAGAAATTAGTTGAATGATGAGGTAATGCTTTTTCTCTCTCTCTCTCTCTCTCTCTCTTTTTTTTTTTTTTTTTTTTTTTTTTTTTTTTTTTTTCTCTCTCCCATAATAAACTTGATCATTATCATCCTAGTATTACAAGTGTGTTTAAAGAGTGGTCTTCAATGAATGCAGCTTATGGTAGCCGCTACCCTGATCTTGTTATGCACCCGACCTGTTGAAGTCGGTATCTTTGGTCAAGTGCCATGGCTATTTACTGTACCTGCAATTGCCATTATTGGGAGAGAGGTAAAAGATATTAATTATTTTTTCCCCGAAAAATTGAAAGCAGCTAATATGTCAATTTTATTTGCATTCGGTGTAATGTGAATATATTGTCATCTCAAGAATTTCTGTTTTGTGGCCATGGTTCTAACTGCACAAATCTCTATTTTGTGGCCCTGGCATTCAACATGAGAACTCAGGAAATCTCTTTCATTTTTTTAGAGATAAAGTACTACTTTATATAGTCGAGGCCAAAGGCCAAAACCAGTACTGGTAATTCATAAAGCACTTTATCAAATCCCCAAACTTCATTAATGAAAGACATATTAGGTCATGGTAAAAAATATAGTATGTGCATGGCATGCATATGCTTAGGTTTTTTCTTTCAAAAGAATGCCTTCAATAATATATGCCATTTGATTACCTCAATTTAGTTGTGCATTATAATTAGTGCATTTTGCACTGGACTAGGATTAAGTTCATAAGAACTGACCTATATATATGTTCTATAAACAAATGCCATTAAATTCTCAGTGCTTTTTATCTTCATTTAAGTTTCAGATGTTTTGGCTCTAGGGTTTTTTACCTGCTTTAACTTGTTGGTGCTCTTACATCTTTTTCAATGATTTAATTTTGTTTTGTTTTTTCGCTTGAGTCTGACTCAGTTTCAACTGTAGATAACCATGTCAGCAGTAAGGGAATGGGCTGCTTCGCAAGATAAAAAGCTTTTAGAGGTAATCTCTGGTGTAATCTCAAGCACAGAAAATAGCAACCTGTGAATTTTTAGCTAATCCCTTGCATCTCTCTCTCTCTCTCAGGCTGTTGCTGTAAATAATTTAGGCAAATGGAAAACTGCTACACAGATGAGTGCATTGACCATTCTATTGGCTGCTAGAGATGGAAGGTCCTCTGAATCTTTTTTTGGACTATTTATTTATTTTATGTAATATCACACTATAGATTTGTGGATCTGGGGATTCCATAATTTTAATTTTCTGATGATGCATGCAATTGCTCTCTCTCAGTCTTGTAGGGGCAGGAGCTCTTGTGCCATCTGGGGTTGTGTTGCTCTACATTTCAGCATGGCTTTCCTTATGGTCTCTGACGGTATATGTGAAGAAAATATGGAAAGTGCTCATGTTGTAGAAGCAAATGGGGATCCACTTTTTTTCTTTTATTTTTATTTTTCATTTCAGTTATAGCTATAACTGGAATCATTTTATACCTCTATTATTATACTACTAGCTAGTACTACTACTAAGACTATTACGCCGGGGATACAAGGATTAATCGATGAGTAAGTGCTGCTCCGGAAGATTATTTGCGTCGATCAAGAATCCAAGTAAGCTTCCAGAGAAATTTATGTGCTTTCCTCAAGCGCTGCCCCCTCCAGCCTAAATTGTTGACCAGCGAAATGTGGATAAGCCATGTCTTATATGCCTACCAATTCTTTTTAGTACATATAAGACTCTGGAAGCTCTTTTGTTTCCCTCGATCATATGTTTACGTTGGCTGCAATTGTTTGTACTTACTCATTGTGTAATCTAACTTGCTCAATTCATCAGCTGTGCTTTCATTCTTGTACGCACATACTACATGCAAAAGTGATTTGAGCAAGGACTGTATAAGAATAACACAGCACTGCAATAGAATGGAATTCAGCACCTGCTAAATGTTGTGGGATCGTCTTGAATGAAATTAAATGGTTAATATAGATTTTTGTACTGTAGAGTTTTCATGATGTACTTAGCAGTCTATTCTAATTAAAGTGTGACATACTGGATAATATTTGTACACAGCAGAATTCTTCTTCACCGGAGTACTAAACGCCTGGTGGATGGTAAGAATACTTCGAATTTATATAGAATAAGCATAGTCATTCCTTTTAAATTTTATTTTTACTGTTTTTTTTTTTACAAAAAGGGATCTTTCATTTTAAAATTAAAAACAGTTCAGCGTTTAACCATTTACATTGATATTACAGTGTACAGTGATGGAACAATATCAAATGATAATAACAATAATAAATGCACAGATACAACAAACCAATAATAATATTGCTGTCCATTCTAAACATAGAATGAAATGGACATAGACAACAAATTGATATGAATATTTGGATCTTTGTTTCTTTGCTTGGAACTGGTCTCCTCAATCATGTGAATGTGCTACCAACATATTTGCATATCCTTTTGTCCTTTTTTCGTCTCTTGAGGTGTCAAGCACATCAATTTCCAAGGTGGGATGGATTATCCTATATTGATTCAAAACAGGTAATTGAGAAATTTGAGATCTGCCATGGATGGAATTGATATGTAAACTTCACAAGATGTCAATGAACTGCAGCATTGGTGCCAAAAGAAACAGACTAATTGCTGAATCTCTCCATCCCTCGTCAATCTAATCATGGAAGACTTGATTGATCAAATCCAATGCCGGTCTGAGACGGATTCGATAGCAATGAGAGTCCTGCGATCTGCAATGGATAAGGCTCATGAAAAACTCCAGTCCAGTGGCGGGCCTATCGAGTTCTTGCACGACATATCGACATTCTACAAGCTTGCGGTTATTCTAGTGGAAGCCGGTCTGAATATTGTTCAAGAGGAGACAGACATTCCCCATCCGAACTCTGACAGCATTGTGTCTGATTTGGTGGAACTCAAGCATTGGTTGCACAGACAAATCCAGGAAATGAAGCGGCTGATTGTTGACAAAGATGGTGAACTGATGGAAAGGCTGGATAATAATTTTGTGGAAGAGAAGGATACTGAATATGTTCACCTGCACGAAAAACTCACTGAGAGTCAGGATGTCAAGGATGGCGATAGCTTGCCAAAAACTGATGATACGACCCAGAAGGGGCCTCCTGAAGGGACTATTCTTACATTAAAAACATCGACTGATCAACAGAAGGGGTGCATGAAGACGCAAGTGGATGATGAAGAGGAGAGAATGGTGCCTAATAGGAGGACAACAAAGTATCATGCTTCCAGTTCAAATTTCTGCTTCAAATTCTATGATGAGGAAAAAAGTGGAAGCCATGATTTCAAAGAGGATGGTTCTTCCATATTTGAAAGAATAAAGTTGAGGAGCAAGTCATCGACACCTCTCAAGAACGCACTTGTTAGACGGATGAGTTCAGATACTGACTACTTAAAAGAAACACTGGGTCTTGCCTTTGGCAAGATGAAGAATGCCAAGATGATTCCCGTTGAGAAAGAATGGAGGCGGAGCATTGAAAAGGTTGTCGAATCAGTTGTCACGAAAGGGTTTATCAGTGAAGTCCGAGAAAGTTTCACGAAAGGTGAAAGCATGGAGGAAGAAAGGGAAAAAGTTAAAGAGGAGAAGGTTGGCCTGGAAGATACTTACCGGGTTCATTTGTGTGGGATCGGTGAAGATGCAAGTGGAAAACCACTAAACGATCTATCTCATAATCGAACAGACAGTAGGAAAGGGCATTGCAGATCTTTCGATGAATTAGAGTCGACTTTGAACCAGATTCTACTGCATTACCTGGAGAGCACGATAAGGGAGGATTTATACATGCTTTTCTTTCGAGAAACAGAAAAGGACTGGAAGATATTTACCGAAGAGTGGTTCATGAAGGAACTTGCATCTGATCATCCAACAACAGGATGCACTTCAAGTATTTTGAATGGCTTAACTTTTGATTTTTCATTACAGGAGTCTGTTGGGAGCCTACTCAAGGAGGATATTTACATGGTTTTCTTCAGAGAAATGATCAAAGCATGCCAGTTAGAAAATGATTTCTGCAACGAATTAATGGAAACACAAGCGACACGACAATCATGTATTCGAGTCCAAACCCCTCGTTCATTGAATTGTGACACTAGTAGTCTTCAGGGAAGTACTCCTCGTTCCAGGAAACTAGAAACCGATGGAGAGGACATCCTAATTCAAAAGATTGATTCTTTGTCAAAATGTTTGGAATTAGAGGAAGATTTGATGCTAAAAGCAAGTTCTGAAATACAGGAACACAATGTAAACAACACCTTAGTTATCTTGAACTGCGAAGAGACAGACGAGCGTGATGTAATTAAATGGTTGATTACAGACGACGAGAGTACCTTCACTTCAGTGAGTGAGAAACTCGAAAGGGCTCTGAAGGAGGTGCACACAAGCAAGGAGCTGCTAGTCGAGTTGGAGCAGAGTCTGGAAGAGCCTGAATGGGGAGAAAGCAACAATCAAATTTCTGCCAACAATATAATGAGGATCGAAGAATATAACCAGATTAGGCCAGTTCTTGCCCCTGAAAATATTTTGGCAATGTTCCTCGTGCAATATCAGGATATATTGAAGAATTTCGAGCATGTTTTGCACGAGAATCTAAAGAGGAAATTCTCTAGGTAATCGATGTGTGTATGGTATATATACGAGAATTTTCAATAGTAAGCATTATACGTAAGAAACTTCTTGCTACTTCTCTATTCAGGCTGGAAGAATTGAAGCGTCGAACCAATACATTGATCGAACCAGTGGCTTTTCTAAGGACAAGAAAGTTGGTGTACAAGAATGCCTTCATTTCAAGAAGTCACAACCTGAAGTTAGCAGAAACTGAGGTGTCTATGATCTATCCATTTGAATCTGATTACGATCGATCCTTGAGTTGTGTGTCTTCAGCATACATGTGTTCTGCAGGTTGATTTACTTGGAGATGAAGTGGAATCACTTGTGAGACTGCTGGAGAGGATATACGTTGAGCTGAACAAGAATGCAGCACTTGTGTCAAGCTACTTTGAGGTACTTGGCACATTACTCAGTACCATACAGAACAATTTAATGGAGGATGTGTTAGGACTAAATGTCATGGGAAATTTGTGTCATTGTAGGTTTATGACATCTTGAAGTTGATCAAGAAAGAGATATACAACAGCCAACTCAAGAGTCAGGGACATGAGAAAAAAAGTAGACATTCTCAAACTATGAAAAGAACTAATAGATCAGGATGCACATATATTTGATTGTTCCTGTCACTCCCAGTTTTGAATTCTTGTTTTCCTAGAATATGTAAATGGCTTGGGTGCAGCTGCTGCATATGCAGCCCATGATGCCCAAGCCAATAAAAGTGATGTGTGCCAAATAAATGATGGGTACATCCAAATAAATGATGTGTATACCCCTTCACTTTTTATTAGTGTCCCATCACTTTTGTAGAGATGCCGGTCAACCCATCACTTTTTATTATTATCCCATCGGTCTGCAAATGCAGCCCCTGGCACTGTCTGCATTGGATCCGGATTGCTAACTTTTAATGGAAACACCCCAGATTAAGGATTAGTGTAAAATCTAGTTATCCTTGCCAGATTCCCCGCGATTCACATCTATAGAAGTACTGAGATGTTTGGGGCGAGCCTTCTTTTAAAGTCCAGAAAAATTACACAATCTATTTTCACAGTACTACAGAGATAACGGATAATGTTCCCACTTCATTCGCGTATGTCTATCTGCTTCAAGCAAGGGGTATTGAAATCTACCTACATAATAGAATAGTTCAGCAAGAAGCCGAACATCCTGAAAAACAATCTACTCATGTACAGGTAAAGGCAAATTTGATACCATGTTTTATAATAAGAGGTGCATAAAGGAGAAATCTTGAAAGATCTGTTCCGCGACAACCCCACAAGCTAATATACCTACACCAACAACTACAGGCCTTGTCATCGATATTCCTGATTGCTCGGTTTCTTGCTCTTTTTCCTTATACATCATTGCCCATGCCATAGCCGGAGGAAGAACTCCATACAGCATTGCCATGCAGTAGCCTCCCTAATACAATGCATAGGCCAATTTAAGCAATTCCCAAATGCAACCATTTAATATACAACTTGCAAAGAACAGAACACAATAAACAAATAGAAGTACAACTTACAGCAATGTCTGTGGCTGCAGAAAATGCATCAGGTACTGTTGTTGACAAGAGAAGGGACGGTACAAGCACCATTCCTATTACAGTTACACTTGCTTTCTTCTCCTGCCACCATCTTCTAATGTCGTGGGATGAATCAGATTTCTGCAAGAGAAAGCGTTGAATATTAAGTTTTTCTGTTGAATATTTACTGAAAGTCAGGTAAGTGTCTTATGGTTGGTACATCTAGTTTTGTCGCTGGTGAATCTGATGAAAGAATACTGAGTTGCTCCTTGAGAAATTTTGAAAAAGCAAGAAGAGTGCCAATGAGTGAGGTTCCAATCGCTAGAAGTGAAAAGGCCTCGATCATAAATGGAAATGCTTCCCATCTCACACTGTAACATAAAAAATGATTGGCAAAACCATGTGGTAATTCATCTAAAGAAATAAGTTAACTGACCTGAGAAGCAGCTCGACCGGATCTGAAACTTGGTCTGCCTGGTTGGAGAAACCTAGTGCAATTGCATCCCAGACAAGATATGCTAACAAAGGCACAATGCTGCCAAGAATAACTGAGGTCCGTATGCGTGTAAGATCGCCTTCCAAGTAAGTACAAAGAACTGCAAGGCCAGTAAATATAATAAAACAGCTATCACTCCAGACATCTCTGAATCTGAGAATCTGTGCTTCCATCTTGTGCATATGATAAGGAAGAGAGAACCCAAATATTATCAACCTGGGGCCAGGTCATGATAGGCCAAAGTAAATATCATTACTGGAAGAGTTGCCGGAACATTTTCCCATGCTGCAACTTGGCCCTCAAATCCCGACCACCCACCGGACATAACAGCAAAAATCTCAATAGCTATAAGTAAACCTATTTCACATGAGAAGAAAACCTCAACAGTTGATATCAACAAAGTTCATCATCCTAAAGATTCAAGAAATTCTTTTCCATGACCGCACTTCTATTGCAAGGAAATAATGCAAAACCATGCCAAATAGTAGTACCTATCATGCATACAGTTAGCCATTGGTTAACTTGCCCTGTGGCTTGGGTATCTCCAACACATATTAGAACGGTGAAAAGGGTGGTGAAGAGTACTTCAGAAATCAGCTCGGGAGAGCCAATTAAATGTTGAAGGATCTCCCCTGACTTGGCACTGTAGGCTACAATGGAGGTGTAACCTAGGAACACAGAAATCACAGTTGCAAAGGCTCTCCCCCACTCTCCCAGTGTCTCTTGAGCCATGGTTGTAATTGATACTATCTCTAACTCATCATCTATCACTCCCATTTCCTTCTTCCGGAGCAAATTGACATTTATTTCGACCAGCAAAAGAGCCTCAATTAACATGAAAGCCCAGCACATTGTCATTGATATTGAACTTGGAAGGAGTCCCTGAAAAACTTTTTCCATTAATAAAAAGCTAACACCACACACGAGAAATTTAATAATTGTACAGCTCTCCAAAGATTCTTCCCTGAAAACCTAATCAGGTATATTCAGCAAGTACACCATCATATGGCCTTAATTCTAGCAAGAGGGTAACCTGGGTAAAGTTTGGAGGAGACATCTAAATTACCGCAGGGGAAACTTTCTTGGGAAGAGCAAGAATCCCGGAACCAATACTTGTCCCAACAATAAGCGCAACAGCACCAGAAATGGAGCCCTTCTTCTTGGAAATTGTGACGGGCTCAATCTCATCACGCAACCTCATCGCGATCACTTGCTTCCTCTTTGCTTGTAAAAATTTCCAAGTGGCCGATTTCTGCGGTTTCAATTGAGGGTAAGAGACGCCATAGCTGAAGCGATCGCTGTGGACAGATTCGAGAATTCAGAGAACACACAGGAAGAAAGATAAAATGATAGTATGAATAGTAAAAATGTCATCTTTGACAGAGCAAAGTATACTGACGTTGAAATGATGGAAGAGAGAAAGTCATTCGGTGTTGAATTGAAGCGAATTGTTGTGTAGGAGGGATGATGAAATGGTTGCCTTGGGGGAGCAGGAGGAATCTGGTAATGGAGATTCATCTGTGATCTGCCCATCCAGAATGGAAATTCCCCCAGACAAGATTCTGGTATCTCAAATATCTGAGGAAAACAAAGAATTTTTGTGGATATCCTGGCACGTGGAACACACCGCATGGGTCTGCTGCAGTAAAGCTGGACTCCCTGGAAGACCCCCAAATTTCAACAATGTTTAACAATAATATTAACGTTTCTCTCGACCTCAATGAACCCTAATAGTAATTCATTCACCCAATTTTTTTTACTATCAAATTCATTCATAAATGGCGTCCATTGCATCCAATTCGATCACTTTGAACAGCAGCAGGATTGCGGGTGGCGACGGAGCGTATGTTTACGGTATGCCTAAATACTTATTAGGGAGGAGTACTGGTAGAATTTAAATAAGGAATGGTTGGTGCGCCGCCAACATGGCCATCATCCAAGATATGGTCCAAATTTTACAGTGATTATTCAACTCCACAGTCCTCACCAGATTCACCAACGACCCAACCGCTGTTGGCGATCTAAAGTACTAGTATTAAATTCTAATGGCCAAGATCCAATCTGACCAACCCCCATCCAGATAGCTCTATGGAATGGGCCCTAATTCCACCGCCATCACTATTTAGCGGATGGCCCCTTTCGAACAACGTGTCCGCTACGGATTTGTGTATGTATTTCAATGTTGGCTTGGTTGATGGGCTCAGACTCCGGCTCAGCAAATTTTCTGGTAATAACTGATTCTCTGCACATATTGTGAAATTGCCCGCCGACTTTCCTCTTTCGAACCCATTCAGGCATTGAGCTCACCAAGAAATAGAAGAATGTTGAATAAACTATTTAGCATCCTCATGCTTCGTTTCCACCTTTAAGGTTTGTTCCCACTTCTCTGTCTCAATGCTTACGATCTGTACGTAAATTTATTTTTTTTAAAAAAAATTAATGCTTTCTAGATCTTCAGATCTGTTGTTTCGGCCGTATGCGTCTGTTTATTTACCGGACATATTTTTGTGTTTCTTATTTAGCGAGGTTTTTGAATATGATACCGGGATTCTATTTCATTGGATTCATTTTTTTGCAGTGGAGATTACAGGGCCATTGGTCTTTTTCGAATTCTTGGAGAGTTGCGTTTCTTGCTTTTGTGTTGAAATTGAGACGCTATATTGAACTACGGGAAATGGCTTATACTATGAGTTCTCCAATTGAGATTTCATTTTCTTGTTCTGGGAGCGTTTCCTATGACAAGATTTTGAAATCTGTTGCTCCGAAAGCTGTCGCTAGGCAAGATGGGTTGAAGGGAACGCGTACTGGGGTTATGAAGAAGGCGTTTATTTCTGGCCATTTAGTTCCCGGCCATTTGGAAAGTTCACTTGCTGGGAAGAAACAGCTGAATGCACCAGCTTCAAAGTTGAAATTTGTGCGGACATTGTTGATTGACAATTATGATAGTTACACGTATAATATTTACCAGGAGCTTTCGGTTATCAATGGCAGTAAGATTTCTTTCTTTATGCCATTGCTGCTATTACTAGGATGTATGCAAAAGTTTTATCTTGCTATATTTGGTGGTTGAATGATTGTTTTTATATATGCTTTTCTAAAACCAGCATGGTGAAAGTGCTTTTGAAGCATGAAATACACGGGAATTGATTAAAGGAACTTTATTTAGTGATGGCCAATGATATCTGGTTGTGTTCAACAATTAGAGCTGTTGGGAAGAGCCATTCCACATATTGTTTTATTTCTACATGATAATCTTGTTTAATGGTTCATTCATATTCAAATTTTTTTCTTGGTTCTTTATTGTTTCTATACGTGTTAGGTCTCAAGGTGTTCTAAAGGCATTTATATTTAGTTGTTACTTCGTTCCCAGATTATTGTAATTCCATTTTTTTTGTCATAAACTTATTTGATTAATATTAAATGTTCAAACTGTAAGGAAGGGCAATAAAGATATATTTATTGATGATGTCGTATTGAATTTAGAACAGGCAGCATAAGCCATTTCTCTTTCTTTCTGGATTCGCTATGTCACTAAGAAATCTGTAACATTCTGAAAACAGGCTTGCAACTTTTGCTTAATGGAAATGTTTTTTTTTTTTTCAAACATGATTTGATTTTTATGTCTTGAAACTGTTTCAGTGCCTCCAGTGGTGATTCGTAATGATGAGTGGTCCTGGGAAGAGCTTTTTCATTATCTGTATGAAGAAAAGTCATTTGACAATATTGTGATATCTCCTGGTCCTGGTTCCCCAACATGTGCTGCTGATATAGGTTAGAGCTGCCAATCGCATTTTAAACATATTTATCCCATTCTACAAAGTGGCCATGTTGGCTTTAGCTTCTATCCTGAATTACAGACTTTGTATGCTAGTTTAAGGTTGAATATGCATTGAATATGCATTTGTCATTTATTATCCCCAAACCCTTAAATTAAATAACTCTTTTGGTGGTAAAAGGTGTGGACGGGGTTTGTACTAGTGTCCGTGATTCTGGTTGGAACAATTGAATTAAGGGAATTCATCAGCAATCCAAAAAGGTTAATCTGTTGAACGAGCCAAATCATAGTTCTTTGCTCATTTGTACATGTGTATTTAATATTTTAATGTGTTTGTGACATTTAAACCTTGACGAGAAGGTTTCGTTGGCATAATCATTTAAGAAAGCATCGCTTTTATCACATGGTCATGATCACCATCTCTCTGAGCATGAAGTTTATTTTTTTCGGTTGTACAAACATCCTGAACAAAAAAAAAAAAAGAGTTCTATTTTGCTTTGGTGCAGTTGCATTGCTTTGTGATGGCTAGGATGTTTTCCCGTATCTTATCCACTACAATAATAGCTCAGAAGTTGTTAAACATGTTTTGTTTTCTTGATTCCTAAATTTGAACATATGAACATTTCAGGAATATGCCTCAGGTTGCTGCTTGAATGTTGGGACATTCCTATTTTAGGTGTTTGCCTTGGTCATCAGGTATGCTTAGTGCTTCATGTAATGCTGACATGATTAAAGCTCTATAACATGATTAAGTCCTATGTATACAGTTTATGGAACTTGTGTTATTTTTTGTTCAACTAACCTGGAAAAATTTACTGATATGCAGGCTTTAGGTTATGTTCATGGTGCTCAAGTTGTCCATGCTCCTGAACCTATTCATGGGCGTTTGAGGTAAGATAAATCAGTATTTATTTTTCTCTTTCGGCATGGTAAAAATACAAGATCTGGCTTCTTGCTGATGCAGTCTGATTTTTATACTATCTTCTTGTGGTTGGAGTTGCTTATAAATCAATTTATCAAAGCCAAGTTCTTTTTTTTTTTTCCTTGAGCACTATCAATTATAAAAAATGAAAAGTTTCATTCTGAATTCCAACACCTTGAGGCTGTTTTTCTGTGCAATCTAATGGCATGCTTGTATTTTAGCTTTTATTGATTTTCTTTTTACATTTGCAGTGAAATCATGCATAACAATTGTGGGCTGTTCCATGGGATTCCTTCAGGACAAAACTCGGGATTTAAGGTGAAATTTGATATAGTAACATTGTATTAGTTTATTTCATACCCCGATCCTGGTATAGTAACATTGTAGTATATGTGTTATATACCGTTGTACTTTGGATTCTGGATTATTTTGTAATACAAAAAATATTCTCTCATTCTACAATACACATTTCTTACCATGTATGACTTTGCTTTCCAGTATTAATGTGCAGAATTATTTCATTAGAGGCCTCAACTTTTTCTATATTGTATCCGTAATGGGTTTTCAGTGCCATTTTTTCTGTAAATGGGAATAATTATTTTGAACTACTCCATGGGAAATCTCCAAGACAACATAGGATTTAAGGCCAACTTAATACACTTTGAGAGTAACACACCTTATCTTCAAAAATATGAAACTATTGTCCTGTCACACTGACTTCAGCATGTATGACTTTGTTCTCCAGTTATATTTGCCTGATCATTTAGTTATAAATATAATCCTTGCCTTTCTCTATAAGAAGTATATTGCTTCCATATCTGCTATTCTGTACCTCTTTTTGTAAATGAACATTATAATCATGAACCATGCCATAGGATTCCTTCAAGACACAACTTGGGATTTGAGGTCAATTTAATACACTTACAGTGACACATTATCTTCCAGTTGTTCCATAATTTCGGTTTCTTATCACATATGATTTCATTCTGCAGCACTAATTTCCTGATTACTTAGCTAAAGGCCTCACTTTTATTTTTGAAATTAATTTTGGAATAATTTTCTTTTCGACAGCTAGTATTTGTACCATTTTTTTCCTAAATGGAAAACAAGTTTATTGTTCATTCTCTTATTTTCCATGCTTGTTATGTGATTAGTATAATTCACTCCATATGGTATATTATTTGTACAATTTAGTAATATGTTTGAAAGTTTTGTGCATTGAATTTGTAGGTTGTCCGATATCACTCCCTCGTAATTGATCAACAATCCCTTCCTAAGGAACTTATACCGATAGCCTGGACATCCTCCAAAGACACAAGCCCTTTTCATGGAATCCAAAAGTTTGATTCCTACTCCAATGGTTATGAAAGACAAGCACCCCACCAATTTTTTGCTAAATTTTTGTCTGATAAATCAGAAGATGGAGTGCAACGACATATTTCCAACTCACACGAGATGCAGATTCACAATGTTCTTATGGGAATTATGCACTCTAGTAGGCCTCATTTTGGTTTGCAGGTTAGTGTTCATCTTCATTGACTATGTGATGATTTCTGATGGATTTTCTTCCCAAATTAATTGACTTACATCTTGGCTCCAGTTCCATCCAGAGAGCATTGCTACTTGTCATGGAAGACAAATATTCAAAAATTTTGCTGAACTCACAAAAGACTTTTGGTTTGGGTCAAGATCATCCCTGAATAGCAGGAGGAATGTCAATTATGCAGGTAATCTACTTCAAAATATCATTTGGTTGTCTTTGAGTGAATTTCTTTCTCCGAGTTGTTAAAAAATGTCTTACATATCAATATCCATTGCCATTCTGTAGGCTATGTCTGGTTCTTGAAATTTGTTAAAGTAATGGAAATACCAAAGAAAAGAGAATATAAAATTTTCATTATTTTGAACATGTTTGTTTGTAAAAGAAAACAATGAGGAAAATTCAATGTTTGGATTTCTTTTTATGAAAAAAGGGGAAATTGAATTATCTAATTTCATGGGGCAAAAAAATAAAATTAAAAACTTTTTTTACATGTATTTTTTTGTTTAAAATCATCTTATTTAGTAATTTTTTAATAATCCATTTAGTTCAACAAAACAATGTCTATTCTCCATTTCCTCCCACTTTTTGTAGGAATAATTCCCTTAGCTAAGGATTTTTTTTTCCTTTCTTTTTTCTTTTCTTTGTTCGACAAACATAAAATATAATTTTCCCTCAATTTTTGTCCTTTTCCACCCCTCAATTCCATGAACCAAAAATAGTCTAAGGTATACATAGTTAGGATGAATACTTCATTGCAAAATTGGTGGAGTCCATATTCCATGCAGTACCTAGCTTCTGTCACTCTGAGCAGTGAACTTTGATTAGCATGCATGCAGGTGCCTAATGGAGCTAAATTATTCCAAGATGCATCAAGGAGTGAACATTTGGTGAAGGGCTTTGGCAAGAAGCAGTCCAACTGCAGTAATTCAGTTGGGCCATCATATTCAAACATAGCAAAATTTCTTAAGTTAAGATGGAGAAAAGTTGAATGTTCTGTGAGCCAAGTTGGAGGGGCTGAAACTGTATTCTGTGAGTTGTTTGGGAAACAAAATGCTGGAAACACATATTGGCTGGATAGTTCCTCAACGGAAATGGTTCTTTTCCTCCCTCATCTTCTTTTAATTTCCTTATATAAATCCTACTGATAGAAAATGCTATTAGGAGAATATGTATATACATGTGTACAGAGTTTCTTCTAGGGAAGTATGTGGTTGGTTATTACTCCCTCCGTTCCTTTTTAGTTGTCTTTTTAGAAACTAAAAAGCATTTCAAAATAGTTGTCATTTTACAAATTTACATTATATTTTTCCAATATTGTCCTTATCTTTTCATAAATATTACTCCTAGAATATTGTGCAATATCTCGCCACTTCTATGTTACTTTTTTTCTAAAGTAAGGGTAAAAGTGGAAAATTAACCAATAATAATGACATTTCTTGGTATGTGTGATTTTTGCTAAAACGTCATCTAATAAGGAATGGAGGGAGTAGTTCATAAAAAATTCTTGGGTACATTCTAGAGACATCATCTTTTCTGTCTCTCCAAAATAGATTTCAGTTCTATATTTCTGAAGACAAACCATCCTGTATTTGTAGAACAGAGCTCGCTTTTCATTTATGGGGGGTAAAGGTGGCCCACTCTGGCGACAACTGACATTTAGATTGTCAAACAACAGGTTCTAGTCATGTTTATTTGCAGAAATATTTAATTTTATGTGCATTTTCTGTTATTAAAGATTGGAGTCTCAGATTATGATGTTATTGAGTTTCAGTTGCAGTGAGATAACATTGAAGTGTGGAGGGCATCTATCAATTGAAGATTCCGAAGGTGTAATTACTAATGTTCATTTGGAGGATGGGTTTTTTGACTTTCTGAACAAGGTAATTTATGAGAAAATAGTGTTTGATTACTGAATATCTATATCTTGCCATGTATGCTTACTGAATATCTGTATCTTGCCATGTGGGTGCTTGCTTCAATGGTATAAAAATTCATTTTGGTTCTTTGGTATTACTACTTATAAGTTACAACTACTGCAGCGGTTTGTTTTTGTGTTAATAATTATTCATAAAATTTCCTACCGCAAACTACAACTGGGTTCTAGTTAATGTTTTGACCCCTCACCCCCCGGGTGTGTGCGCAACCTCACAAATTATTCGAGTTAATTTTGAAACTTTTGGAAGAAAGTTTTTATTCTGACTTACTCCCTTCGTTTTCTTATAATTGCAACATGGATAAATGGCACGCATGCCGATGCATATTTTCAACGATTAATAACTTAAATTGTGTACAAACAAAAATTATAAAAAGTTGATATTCGAAAACTACAAGTTTAGATGAATCTAAAAACTTCTCACTTGATTATGTTTTTTCTTACATAACTATGATAAAAATTTGAATCAATGTTAAACTGTGAATAGTGCAAAATAGTGGAGTGGTGCAATTCCAAAAAAAAGGAGGGAGTATGATTATTTGCACATTTGGTTCTTATGCATTAACATTTATGTTCAAGTTAATTTTCAATTGACTGCTAGGACTACAAAGTACAAACACTAAGTAGCCTGACAATTAAAACCATTAGTACGAAGATCTAATTTTATTTAGCACAGACTTGCATCCGATGTTGGAGCACAGTACCTATTTAACATTTTAGTGTTTCCAAATCTGCTAAGACTTTCGTTAGTACTTTTTCTTCACCCATGGATTATTGGGCTATTTGTGTTCGAGATTTAACATTTGTGTCTCATAGAATTATCATATTTGTTTTACTTTTTTTGTAATGTCATTCACAGTAGGTCTCCTGGCATTTTAGTTTAAAATGTGTTTTATATCGAGTATCGGAGCCTTTGTTGTGTACTTGTGTCGTTAATTTTTTTTATTTTTTATTTCTCTTAAGTTTTATTTTGGTGTGCATATATATTAAGACTTATTCAGTTTGTGCAAAATTTATTTTGGCAATGTTCAGGAGCTCAATTCATTTCGGTATGATGCAACAGACTATGAGGGATTGCCTTTCAATTTCTATGGGGGCTATATTGGTTACATCGGGTATGCCAGTTAATCATTATAAATAGAATCAATTTTATGTCTTCGATGTTCATTCATACAAGGAGTGCTATTTTGTGTGCATGGACATCTCATTATAATAAGTACATAAGATGTTCATTGCTAAAAAGTGCTGTGTTGAAGTCCAATAAAAGGAGACACGTACTTGTGTACCCAATATCGTGTATTTGTAATAGCGGAATATATTTTCAGTTCCAGACGGTCATGAATTTCTTCTTGGTGTAGCTGCTATTATCACATATCTTCCTTTCTGTATTTTGAATGAAGATTCTTTGGGAGTCTTGTATTAAGTCAGAATAATTCAGTTTTCTTCATTCATGTCGAAATTTTGATGGTTATTGATGGAATACAGGTACGATCTTAAAGTTGAATGTGGGGCATCCTCAAATTGCCACAAATCAAGCACGCCTGATGCTTGCCTTTTCTTTACAGATAATCTTGTGGTGATAGATCATCACTGCAATGATATTTATATATTGTCATTAATCGATGAAAGTACCGTTGAAACTCCCTGGTTAGATGACATCGAGCAGAAACTCCTCCTTTTGAAACTCAGTCCACCTAAACAATCTGTGTCTTTATTGTCTGGATTTTTGGGGGAAATCTCTGAAGGAGGCGGGTTTTCATCTAAGAAATCAAGAGAGCAATACCTTAAAGACATTGAGAAATGTCAGACATTTATTAAAGAGGGAGAGAGCTATGAGTTATGTCTTACGACACAGATGACCAGAAGATTAGAAGGAAAACATTCCCTGGGACTTTATCTTAAACTTCGGGAAAAAAATCCAGCACCCTATGCTGCCTGGCTTAATTTTTCGAAGCAAAATTTATGCATTTGCAGTTCTTCACCAGAAAGATTTCTACGATTAGACCGGAAAGGCATTCTGGAAGCAAAGCCCATCAAAGGTACAATAGCTCGTGGATCAACCCCTGAGGAAGATGAAGTGCACAAGCTACAACTGCAGCACAGGTGGTGAAATCTATTAACTTGTTGAATTGATGGATTTTGACTAAAGTATTATGCCCTCCCATTTTCCCCTCTTGATTATTGGAAATCAAATTTTCTAGCTCCAATCTGTTTTGTGTCAGGGTATTAGACTTTGCTCTGAATTAAAAAAAATCTTTTGCAGTGAGAAGGATCAAGCTGAAAACTTGATGATTGTCGATCTTCTTAGAAATGACCTGGGACGTGTTTGTGAGCCAGGCTCTGTTCATGTGCCGCATCTAATGGAAATTGAGTCCTATGCTACTGTGCACACTATGGTAAGCACAATACAAGGAAAGAAGCAATCAAATGTCAGCGCTGTAGATTGTGTGCGGGCTGCATTCCCTGGTGGGTCGATGACAGGTGCACCAAAGTTGAGATCAATGGAAATTCTGGACTCCCTGGAAAGCAGTTCCAGAGGCATTTACTCTGGATGCATTGGGTATTTCTCCTACAACCAAACCTTTGATCTGAATATTGTCATCAGAACTATCGTCATTCATGAAGGTGAGGCTTCTGTTGGAGCTGGAGGTGCCATCACTGCTCTTTCAAACTCCAACGATGAGTACGAAGAAATGATACTGAAAACAAGGGCTCCGACCAAGGCTGTCATGGAATATCTAAACAGCACAACACTGCTGGAAGGGGCGAATTTCCAGACGCCGGATAAGTTTTATAGCCACTGTCAAAGAAACAGTGAAGCAACATAGTCATAGTTATTCGCACACTCGAGAAGCAATTCATGAAGATTTTAAATGTGTGTCTTGTGGTTTACTGACTACCCTTTTGTTAGTAAAACAGATGGGATAAAAGTAGGATAAGTTTAAGCATAATATTCAAAATTTAATTTACAGAAAAATCTGTATTGCTGGTCCATGGAACTGTTTAGTGTGTGTTTGAATTTGTGGTTGAAGTTGAATCTTGTTCTTCTCTGTAATGGAGAGCCAAGACAGTGAAGAAGAGAAGAAAATGGTGTGGCTGGTTCTCAGGAGCTTTGATTGTTTTTAATACTTGGTTGATATCTTTTTATTTAATTTGCCTTTTACAGAATTACAGTGTTGTCTGAAATGAATCAGAATCAACCTTCTGAAAATTACATTCACTACTTCGTTGACACTTTTATTCTTATCAACATCCTCAACTTACAAGTCGATACTCAATATATACTCCATATGCAAAACACATTTTTTAAAAATATGTATAAAATTTGAAAATCGAATTAGTAAATAATGTTCACGGCTGCATTTGGGAAAAAAATTCCCAACGTTTAGTGTTTAATTTTTAAAATATATACTAAAAATAAAAATAGCTTAGCTTAAAATACATATTAAAGTATAAGTATATATAATTAAACATTATCTCCCAACGTTTAGCTCTTCAAACTCCAAACTTTAATTTTTCATTATATTAGGAAACATCATTATTCAAAATTATCTTAATTTAAGGTAATTTTTCATCAGTAATTCCAAACTCTAAACTCTAATTATTTCTCAAATATAACGCCATGAATTCAAAACTGTCTAAAATTATTTTTATTTTACTAAAAGTATGGTATCAAAATGATATCTCAAGTCTTTTTCCTCTTAAATTTATTTATTTTTTCTTCCAAATATTACTAGGCAATATTATGAATATGATATGATTTGTTAATTTGGTCACTTATTTATAAAGGATCAATCGAACTTAATTATTCCACCAAATATATATATATATATATATATTAATATTTTACCAACAATATTTATTTACCCTCTTATTTTATTTTATTTTTGATTGATTCCCTCGTTCCTTCCTTTTTATTTGTGGGATAAAAATTAAATTAAAGTCCCTTTCTTTGTTCTTTATGTTGCAATATTTAAAGAGAAAGGAGGGAGAGACAGAGGATGCAGCAACTGGTGTCAAAACTCGCTACAATTTCCTGTCATTGCATGACAAGATTCTCACTACAAATTGACCATTCAAAGGATCTTTCTAACATGTACTTCACATACTATTTTCTACTACTTATTTCTTTTTTCCGAATATAATTATTTTTTCACTATATATGCACACACACTTCACACACCCACCACTTTTTCATTCTCATTAATTTTTGTCATCATCATTTTTTCATATATATATATATATATATTTAATAGTCCAATTAATTCAAATATATATAGTTTTAATAGTATATTAGTTTTTTGTCATCACCATCATTAATATTGCAAAGCTAGTCCAGAAATACTACTATTAATCTTATTAATTATTAGGTAGAATAGGTAAAATTAATATTTACGTTTAATGTCGTAAAAGACATGATTGTTCTACATTTAGTAACCTTCATTGATGACATAATTTTCAAAGGGGGATTGATATATGCAAAATACTATACGGTATACGCTACCAACCTCCCTACCTATAATTGTATATATGCTGTTTTTTATAATGCAATAAACGTGTATATGTCCCAAATTATTGTTTGGAATAAACCCAAATTAAAAATATAGCTTCATCATATGCATATATGTCCGATCCCATTTTATACATATATTTCATTTTCTTCAACAAATCTACATAATCAATTTTCAGTAAAGATAGACAATATGTTTGGAGGTTCACTTTAACATCATTAAAATAAAAAAAATAAAAAAAAATAAAATGAAAAAGAGAGGGGTGGGGGTGGGGGTGGATGGAATCGGATGAGACAATATATATCGTCCATACAGTTGAAGACAAGACATACAGGGTAAAGTAAAGGAGAGATCAGGTTTTGAAAATCACATAAATAAAAATTGAAATGTTAAATGGAGAAGCTAAGCAAAACCACCATTGTGGCATTGTATTCCATTCCATTCCTCCATCTGCTTCTTCTTCTTCTTCTGCTATATATATACCTTCCTTAATTCCCTTTTATTTTACCAATTCCTCTTCATTCCATATTTATACTCCACACAATATTAAAGGTTCTTCCTTTAATTTCAATTTCACTACTACATGAGAATGAGAATGAGGATATGATCCATGAATGAAAACCCTTATTTGCTTTTCTCCATTTCTGAAATTCTTCATCAACATACACACACACACACACACCTCCTTTTCAATATTCTCATTATTAATCTCTCATGAATCCTACTCCATTCTTTATATAAGCTTTTTCTCTATAACCTAATAATGAATTTCTCCTGCCTGCCCTGCACTATATATACACTACTATATTCCTTTTTCTTTTTCATTTGTGTGTGCATATATACATGTGAACCTGTGTCTATGAAAAGATGCAACATACCCTAACCCTAACCCTAACCCTAATAGAATTTCTTCAATTGATGCATGCTGCTCTCAGTAGATCGGAGTTTGTAGTGTACCCATTTCATAGTTTCTTTATATTATTATATATATAGGGATCCCATTCCCATTCCCATCCCAAATTCACATACTCCTGTATGTATATACTGTAGTAAACAAAATATGCCTGGCTCCCTGTATGCCATTTGCAGATCCCCATCATCATATAAGTATATATTAGACTACTCATCATATATCGATGGCCCTATTTGTAAATGGCGTATGAGGGGCCATGCATATATATATATATATATATATATATATATATCTGCATTTCTATATTCATTTCATTATGCATTCTACTTTCTACACTTGTAATTAATTTCTTCCCTGCAGCTGCAGCAACAACAAGCTAAGGCAGATCAGCCTCATCAACTAGTATTCCCACCTATATATACTATGTTCATTGTTCAATCTACTTTTCTCACTGTAAGATCTGTTTTATTTATTTTGTTCTTGCTTTAAACTTAGTACAGTAATTTCTTCCGTTTAATGTTTGGTGGCAGAAATTAAATAGAGCATCAGATGAGATGATTTTTCAGGCATAATTAATCTATCTCCATCTCCCATGGTAATTAAGTGGTAACTAACTGGTAAGGAACAAATTAGGGGTCAATTAATCAACACTATCTACTCCACCCTTGGATTAGAGCAAAAGCAAGCAATCCAACGGCCAAGATCACCCTTCAAGCCATATATATCAATCTGCAGCTGCAGGTGATAGACTGATCATGAGAATGAGACATTCACGTGGAACTAATTAAGCATGTAGTAGTAGTATATGTATACATTGATACATACATGTAAATATGTATATATGGGGGCGGTGGCCGCCTGCTGGCCCTGACCCCTGACCACCCCACCAATCACCAGCAGGCAGCAGCCTGACCAGATCCCCTGGGGAGCTGGGCTAGTTCATCATACAGTATATAGCTGGTACTGGGAGTGTGTCATGACTCATGAGTCATGTGTGTCTCTATTTTACTGAATTAACTGTGTATGTATATATTTATGTATGTATGTATGGCGCAGCTGCAGCTTGTGTAGCAACGAACAGTGGATCCAGCTGCATATGCATCTATTGGTATTGCTGCTCAGAATTCAGAATTCAGAATTCAAAATTCAGATTCTCGGCCACAAGAGGACTAAAGCATCAAACTTTCTCTACATACAGACACCATGAAAGTTACAAACTTAGTATTGACTATTGCCCCCCCATCAATTTCCTCTCCCCACCCTACCCACCTACATATACCTAGCTAGCTACCTGTATAGCATATATATATAGCATACTATATATGGCAAGCATTACTATACTACACTTTTTTACTACTACTATTACCGTTTCAAAATTAAGCCCACCTTATCCTTAACTAATTACTACTTTTATGTAATTATTACAACATTAATATATTAAATAGGAGTATCAGTATGGGGGTTCATCACATATACATACATATATATATATATATACATGTCGTTTTTGGCTACTAAAATTGTTGCATGGGTTGGGTTGGAAAATCTTGCCTCGATTTACTACTGTTTAGATGTGGGAAGATGGTGAATGTCAACACTTGATCATCCATTTTCAGAATTCAGATTAAGTACTCCATGTATACATTCTTTTTACCTACACCGGTCATCATTCTTAATATTTACAGGTTGAGTGTTTTCTCTTTTGGTGGTTGGGGGGGGAAGGGGGGAAGGGAACTAGACTTGTAGATAGACTAGTAGCTAGATTAGATTCCTTTAAATTGTCAGAGCTAATCATTTACTACCTCCGTCCCATTACAATTACAATTGCTACATATAACACTATTTGATAATATTCACTGTTTAACTTTGATTCAAATTTTTATCATACTTATATAAGAAAAAATATAGTCAAGTGAGATCTTGTTAGATTCGTATAAGTTTTAGAATATCAACTTTTTATAATTTTTACTTGTACATAATTTAAGTTATTAACCATTAAAAATATGTATCGGCATACGTGTGTAAAGGAAGTGTAGCAATTTAAATGAGATAGCGGTAGTATGAGACAAAGGGATAGGACAAACATCGAAAACCCCTGTGCTCTTTTCGAGTTTATCAATGTAACTCACTCATTTAACTACTATGTATGTAACGTTAGGCCGGTTCTCCCTTACTTTTTATGTTGCCATTTCATACCGATATTTATTGACATTCCTTTTTATGCAATTTACACTAAACATATAAGCTCAAAATTTGAAGGTGTCTTAGTGGTCGTCAAAGTGATGAATCGAATTACATTAGATATCAAAAATCAAAAGATACACAGAGAAAGAGAGCTATCTTCATTACACCCACCTCTACCTCAAAGATGCTGATTTTAGGGGGTTCAATTCTCTTTATTATTCATCGTAATTGATCATGTCAAATTTTAATGGACCACCCATTTATCTGGTACATACAAGCTAGCCCTACAAAAGAGGCCATGGCAAATATGTGTCCATCAGTCCAATTGATCACAGCCGACTATATATCAACCCATTCATTTAGTACTACTTTTTATGGTTCCTTGAGCCTGCAGGAGATTGTTTGGATTCGTTCATGTTTTTTTGTTAGTTTGTTAGCTCATTAAAGATATACTATGTAGGGTCAGTCCATTAATATGGGCTTGACCAATACAAAAAAAAAAAAAGGAAAATGAATGCATTTACTGTAGTGGGCAGACAACATCAATAAGTGTATGCAGTGAGAATTAAAAAGCAGATCGGTGAGAGATACCAATAATTGAGAGAGAGAGCAACAACTAGTTTTGCAAGAAAAGAGAGAAGCAAAAATGGGAAGGCTGAAGAAAAGAACTCGCGCAGAAAACCAGAAGCAAAAACAGAGAAAGCTGAAGAAGAACGAAGAAGAGAAGGAAGGCAGCAGCCATATCTTCAAAACCTTCGGGCTTTGGTGAAATCCTCTCTTATATCTTATTCTTGTTATTCTAGAATTTTGTTCTAGAGTTTGGGAATCCACTGCCGTTTGTGATTTGTTGATTAGCCAAGATTATTGAAAATCTTGATGATTGTTGGTGAACCTCTAGGCATATGCTAGAGAGAAACGTTGGTGTACCCATTATTTGATATAGTGGAGATTTGAGATGGTGGCGACTGGCCCGTGGTTTTTACCTTCTTTTTGAAGGGTTTTCCACGTATAAATCTTGGTGTCGATTTACTGCTTTACAGTTGCTTTGGTTGGCTTATTGTTGATTTGGTGTTGTTGGCTTGATTGCATCTGTTGGAAACTCATTTGGCACACAGGGGATATACTGTTTTGGATATTTGTACTGTATTGGTATTTCTGGTGATCCTACAGGTTCCGCACTATTCCGCTATTTTTCCCAACAAACTGGTATCAGAGCGAAAGTTGGGCTGTGGAAGTTTTGATAGTATATCTGTGTGTGGAAATGGATGAGCAAAATTCCTTTGGAATGATAAAATTAAATTCTGGGAATTATGCTATTTGGAAAAGAAAGATGCTCGATTTGCTTTATTGCAAAGATTTATTTAAGCCGGTGTTGGGCAAAGAAAAGCCAAATGATGTAAGTGATGATGCTTGGGGAGTGTTGCATATGAAAGCTTCTGCTACCATTAGGCAATAGGTAGATCCCAATATATTCCATCACATTGCAGAGGAAACCAAAGCAGATTTATTGTGGAAAAAGCTAGAAGCACTTTATGAGAAAAATACTTTCAGAAACAAGGCATTACTCATTAGAAGACTTGTGAATTTGAAATTCAGGGATGGAAAAAGTATGACAGAGCATACCAGTGATTTTGTGGGATTGGTAAATAAGTTGGTTGGGATGAAATTAAATCTTGAGGATGAGTTACAAGCACTGCTACTTCTGGGGTCTCTACCGGATAGTTGGGAAACACTAGTGGTCTCATTGAGCACTTCAGCACCAGGAGGAACACTAACCATGGAGATGGTTAAAGACAGTTTACTCAATGAAGATGCACGAAGAAAAGAAAAAGGTGAATCTTCTTCAGATGTTCTAGTTTCTCAAAAGCCAGTGAGACAGGGAAGAAGTAAGAGCAGAAATCCACAAGGACGTGATAAACATTATACACCAAGAGGAAGGTCAAAGAACAGAAAAGAGATCAGATGTTATCACTGCGACAAGCCGGGTCACATGAAGAAAGAGTGCAGGATCTTGAAAAGGGAAATTGTAGAAGGCAAGAAAGAAGAAAAAGAGACTAATGCAGTTAACCACAACAGTGATGCAGTTACTGTCTTAGATGACAGTTGTGTTAGTCTAGTGTGTCAGGACACTGATTAGGTGATTGATTCTGGCGCATCGTTCCATGTTACATCTCATGGTGACTTCTTAAATTCGTACTCTTCTGGTGATTTTGGTAATGTCAAGATGGGAAACAATGGTGTTTCAAAGATTGTGGGCATTGGAGATATTTGTTTGGAGATAAATCTTGGTACCAAATTAATACTCAAGGATGTGAGACATGTTCCAGATATTCGTCTCAATTTGATCTCAACTGGAAAGTTAGATGATGATGGTTTCTTCAACTACTTAGGTGAAAGTAAATGGAAGCTCACCAAAGGGTCTTTGATAGTTGCAAAAGGAAATAAAGTGAGCACACTCTATGTTATGCAAGCAAAGATATGCAAAGGGGAGACAAATGTTGTTCAGAAAGGTGTCAGCATTGACCTTTGGCACAAGAGACTTGGCCATGTGAGTGAGAAGAGCTTGCAGACTCTCTCAAGGAAGCAATTTCTACCGAATTTGCAATGTACATCTCTGAAAACTTATCTTGATTGTATTGCTGGTAAAGCACATAGAGTTTCATTCCATACTTATCCTCCACAAAGAAAGTCTGGTGTACTTGATTTGATTCATACTGATGTTTGTTTTATGCGAGATAAATCTCTTGGAGGTGCTGTCTACTTTGTTACATTTATTGATGACCACTCAAGGAAAGTGTGGGCCACTGCTTTGAAAACCAAGGATCAGGTTTTTGATGTCTTCAAGGAGTTTCATGTCAGGGTTGAAAGGGAAACAGGAAAGAAGCTGAAGGCACTCAGAGCAGATAATGGTGGTGAATACAGAGGGCCGTTTGAGAGTTATTGCAGAACTTATGGTATCAGGCTTGAGAAGACTCCAGCGAAGACACCACAGCTGAATGGTGTTGCTGAAAGGATGAACAGGACAATTGAGGAAAGGATTAGGTGTATGCTTTCGAATGCAAAGCTTCCCAAAAGCTTTTGGGGGGAAGCTATGCGGACTGCAGTTGATTTGATTAATCTTTCTCCAAGCACTGCTCTTGATGGTGATGTTCCCAACAGAGTTTGGAGTGGGAAAGATGTTTCCTATGACTACTTGAGAGTGTTTGGCTACAGAGCTTTTGTTCATGTTCCGAAAGATGAGAGGTCGAAGCTTGATGATAAGGCCAAAGAATGCATCTTCTTGGGTTATGGTCATGAAGAACTTGGTTACAGGTTATGGGATCCAGTGAACAAGAAAATTGTGAGAAGCAGAGATGTTGTATTTCTTGAAGATCAGTTTGGGGATGATGTCAGCAAAGATAAGAGTCCCAGTTCCTTTGCAGAAATTCCAATCAGATTGGATCCAGTTCCTTCTTCCTTAGTAGGTCATGATCACGGGGGAGACGTACAACCAGAGGTTGGTGATGATGTTAATGATGAGCCTGCAGCCAGGGGCGGACGTAGGTTATGAGTACCGGGGGCACGGGACACCGCTTAAATTTGTGTTGTAAGGTAAAAAATATTTATGCTTAGTTTAGTGCACCCGCTTAAATTTTTGTGGGGACCCCAAAACTTGTGAAATCTGATTTGGGAAATCGAATAGGTGATGATTTTTTGATCAACGATTCTCTTATTTTGTGCTATAGAGAAAGAAGCTCTCCTCAATGTTATGAATGAAGCGGTTATTAGTCGATTCCAAAGTATGAAAGATCATATAGAGTATTTGTAAGAGGTAGTATGTTTTAATTGTTATATTTAATATATTTAAATTTAAATATTATATTTAATATATTTAAATTTAAATTTAAATTATTATTTTTGTGACCCCGCTTAAATTTTTTTCTAGATCCGCCACTGCCTGCAGCTGATGATGTTGATCCAGTTGGAGAAGTACCACAACCACCACTACCAGTTGAGCCAGTTTTGAGGAGATCCACCAGATAGCGCCAACCATCAAAGAGATATAACACCAATGAGTATGTGATGCTTACAGATGGAAATGAACCTGAAAGCTATGAAGAAGCCATTGGTCATGAAGCTAAGAATGAGTGGTTGAAAGCTATGCAAGATGAGATGAAGTCTTTAAATGATAATCAGACTTATGAGTTGGTAAAGCTACCAGAGGCTAAGAAGGCACTCAAGAATAGATGGGTTTACAGGTTGAAGACTTCAGAAAATAGCTCACAACCAAGGTACAAAGCAAGGTCGGTTGTGAAAGGATTTGGTCAGAATAAAGGTGTTGACTTCGAAGAAATATTTTCTCCAGTTGTGAAGATGAGCTCCATCAGAGTTGTTCTCGGTCTGGCCGCCCGTTTGAATTTGGAGATTGAGCAACTTGATGTGAAAACTGCATTCCTTCATGGTGATTTAGAGGAGGAAATCTACATGGAACAACCTCAAGGCTTTGAAGTCAAAGGCAAAAAGAACATGGTTTGTAAGCTTAAGAAGAGCTTGTATGGATTGAAACAAGCTCCGAGGCAATGGTACAAGAAGTTCGATTCATTCATGATGGGTCAAGGGTATACCAGAACGCTGTCTGATCACTGTGTGTTTGTGAAGAGGTATTCTGATGATGATTACATTATCCTACTGCTATATGTAGATGATATGTTGATTGTTGGCCATGATGCTACCAAGATTGAGAAGTTAAAGAGAGAATTGGATAAGTCTTTTGCAATGAAAGACTTAGGCCCTGCTAAACAGATACTTGGCATGAAGATAACCCGAGACAGGAAGAATGGTAAACTTTGGCTATCTCAGGAACGCTATGTTGCGACTGTGCTTGAGAGGTTCAACATGAGCAAGGCAAAGGCAGTATCTTCTCCACTTGCAAGTCACTTCAAACTTTCAGTTAAACAGTGCCCTACAAATGAGAAAGAAAAAGAAAAGATGAGCAAAGTTCCTTATGCATCAGCAGTTGGCAGCTTGATGTATGCTATGGTTTGCACAAGACCAGATATAGCTCATGCAGTTGGAGTAGTGAGCCGGTTTCTCTCTAATCCCGGAAAAGAGCATTGGGCTGCAGTGAAATGGATTCTCAGATACTTGAGAGGTACTTCCAGTGTATGTTTATGCTTTGGTACTAATGAGCCTATTCTGGTTGGATATACAGATTCAGATATGACAGGTGATGTCGATTCCAGGACGTCCACATCGGGGTTCTTGATCACTTTTGCAGGGGGAGCCGTTTCTTGGCAATCAAGATTGCAAAAGTGTGTTGCTTTGTCTAGTACTGAAGCTGAATACATTGCCATCACAGAAGCTTGCAAAGAAGCTTTGTGGATGAAGAAATTGTTGGAAGAACTCGGTCTTGAGCAAGAGAAGCGGATTGTTTACAGTG
Organism: Hygrophila difformis; assembly: GCA_030278955.1. Lineage (NCBI taxonomy): Eukaryota > Viridiplantae > Streptophyta > Magnoliopsida > Lamiales > Acanthaceae > Hygrophila > Hygrophila difformis. The sequence continues at coordinate 39,104,664 of JAOANR010000013.1, read as the reverse complement.
ACAGTCAGAGTGCAATCCATCTATCTAAGAATTCGAGTTTCCATTCGAGATCCAAGCATATTGATTACAGGTATCATTGGATTCGTGATGTGCTTGAGGACAAACAGTTGAGTTTGGAGAAGATCCACACAAGTGAGTATTCAGCAGACATGTTCACCAAGTCTTTACCGAAGGAAAAGTTCGAAGCATGCAGGCGAGGAGCAGGTTTGGTAGAGCCCAGAAAATGAACTGACGGGGGAGAATTGTAGGGTCAGTCCATTAATATGGGCTTGACCAATACAAAAAAAAAAAAAGGGAAAATGAATGCATTTACTGTAGTGGGCAGACAACATCAATAAGTGTGTGCAGTGAGAATTAAAAAGCAGATCGGTGAGAGATACCAATAATTGAGAGAGAGAGCAACAGCTAGTTTTGCAAGAAAAGAGAGAAGCAAAACTGGGAAGGCTGAAGAAAAGAACTCGCGCAGAAAACCAGAAGCAAAAACAGAGAAAGCTGAAGAAGAACGAAGAAGAGAAGGAAGGCAGCAGCCATATCTTCAAAACCTTCAGGCTTTGGTGAAATCCTCTCTTATATCTTATTCTTGTTATTCTAGAATTTTGTTCTAAAGTTTGGGAATCCACTGCCGTTTGTGATTTGTTGATTAGCCAAGATTATTGAAAATCTTGATGATTGTTGGTGAACCTCTAGGCATATGCTAGAGAGAAACGTTGGTGTACCCATTATTTGATATAGTGGAGATTTGAGATGGTGGCGACTGGCCCGTGGTTTTTACCTTCTTTTTGAAGGGTTTTCCACGTATAAATCTTGGTGTCGATTTACTGCTTTACAGTTGCTTTGGTTGGCTTATTGTTGATTTGGTGTTGTTGGCTTGATTGCATCTGTTGGAAACTCATTTGGCACACAGGGAATATACTGTTTTGGATATTTATACTGTATTTGTATTTCTGGTGATCCCACAGGTTCCGCACTATTCCGCTATTTTTCCCTACATACTATAATATAGCTAGGTTGTTAGGGTAGTATTTAAATTCAAATTCTCAGCCGATTAAGGTGTGGATATATATATATATATATATTAATATAGATTATATTATTGAGAACTAATCTATAAAACATAGAAAAGAAATAATTTTTGAACGTTGAGCAAAATGACAAGGGATGAGTGTGGGAGGAGAATTGCTTTGTGTCCAAAATTACGATCAACAAACGGCTAATTAAGAATACTGAAACGGCACTCCGTCGTCGGCCAAATAATCCCACAAAATTAAAGCAATTCAAACAAATATTATTATTATTATTATAGTAAATGATGACCTTTTTTGTTTTTGGAGGAGAAATGATGACATCTAGGCAACAACGTTGTAAACAATTTTTACACAATCACTCCCAAATTAAAATGAACTCATCCCTTTGTCCTCATTCATAATCCTCCATCATTTTCCATTTAATTCACTTCTTCATTACACACAAGCATATACTACATCAGATCAATAATCCTTCCTATTCGATCATATCCTTGTTCAATTTTGGACATTTTGATAATCCATGAGGAGGGACAACACCCACCACCGGAAGACGGCGACGCCGCCCCGCTTCAGCCCTTGGTGGTTGGTCTGCAGCATGGCCTTGTGCACGGTGGCGCTTGGTGGTGATGACATTTTCTTGGAATGGCATGTCAAACTAAATGATGACATAAAGCCAGTGTCGCAAAATCAATCGGTATGTAGCTGTATTAATTATATGCCCATTTGGTAATTTTGGTACTTAATATTGATCATTTCATGTTTGAACAGGTGATTACGATTAATGATTTGTTTCCGGGCCCTCTTATCAATGCGACCACCAACGATAATGTTCATGTCAATGTCTACAACGAAATGGATGAGGGAGTCCTCATCACATGGTACTTATTAGTTCAAACATTTCTCACGTAGATTGGTAATTAGTGGGTGTTTGGATTAACAATATGAAATAAGATTATCTGAATATTGCGTTGTTAAAGCGTAAATAATCAGGTTTGTAGCACCATTTTTTAGTGGTTAAACTGATCGATTATTTACGTTTTGAAAACGCAATAATCTATTTCCGTTTTAAAATTAATGGTTGAGTGATGAGATTATGTACTATACTATATATATATAATGCAGGAATGGCATTCAACAGAGGCTCAACTCTTGGCAAGATGGTGTGTCCGGAACCAATTGTCCAATACAGCCCGGTAGGAATTGGACATATGTTTTCCAAATGAAGGATCAAATTGGAAGCTTCTTCTACTTCCCTTCCATCAACTTCCAACGCGCCGCCGGAGGGTTTGGCCCCATTACCATCAACAACCGCATTGTCATCGATGTCCCTTTCCCCAAACCCCAAAAAGAATTTCAACTCCTCATTGGCGATTGGTATCGCCATTCTTACAAGGTATATATATGTATACCTAGCTGTCCGAAATCTTCATCTTTGTTTAGCCCTTCAGGCTTGATTTGATCTTTGGACAATGTTTGAAGGATGTTAGGAAAACAGGTGGTGAAGGCTACTTTCCAGATTGGATTCTTATGAATGGAAAAGGGCCATTTCTTGATTCCCCCACAAAAGCTTATGAATCTTTTAATGTGTCAGAAGGTGATTTTTATTTTGATTCATAAAACTTCCAATTGAATTATTATCTATGCATCTGTATACATGTCTCATAATTCAATTCAATGTTGATTTAGATGGTTTTTTTGTTTGTTCCTTTTTACTAAGGAAAAACGTATAGATTCAGAATATCAAATGTCGGCAACTTGTGGAGCATCAATTTCAGGATCCAAAACCACAAAATGTTACTAGTCGAAACCGAGGGATCATACACTAGACAGATTTCGTTCGAGTCATTAGATGTCCATGTCGGGCAGTCCTACTCCGTCCTCGTTACAACAAACGAAGACCCTGCGGATTACTACATCGTGGCGACTCCCAAGTGGGTTAACGTTAGCTCGAGCCACCCCAACGCCCTTGCTGCTGTCGGAATTCTACACTACGACAACTCCACAACACCCGCCAACGGACCTCTACCCGATGGCCCTGATCCATTCGACATCAATTTCTCCATCAATCAAGCTCGATCCATCAAGTAAGCTCTTAAAATGCCCCCATATCGCTATCAACAATTGGTTTTGGGTTGGAACCTCAGATCCATCATCTTTCTGACATAAGCCAATGCTAAACTCCCTATATACTTCATTCCCAAGTAGCCACATTGTAAGATTTTTCGGGTTATATTTTGTAGGATAAATTTGACGACAGGTGGTGCAAGGCCTAACCCTCAAGGGACATTCAATGTCACGAACGTGACACTATCGCAAACTTTTGTTCTACGCGGATCATCCGCGTTATATCACACGAATGGCACCTCATCGTACCACCCTCGCTTCACCATCAATAATGTCACGTACATAACCCCATCCACGCCTCTAAAACTGGCCGATCAATTCCTGAATGGCTCCGGTGTATATGCACTCGACGTGTTCCCCGTGCACTCGAGCCTCCCACTTCCTACTAACGGCATGAATGTGGTGTCCGGAAAACACAAGGGGTGGCTGGAAATCGTGATTCACAATGAATTAGATGTCGTCGACTCTTGGCATTTGGATGGGTTTGGGTTCTTTGTGGTTGGGTAATTAACCTCTCTCTATATATGTTATTACATCACAACATTATTACATGTGCGAATGCTGCCTAAATTGTTCTATATAGTTTTGGTGTAGGGGAATGGGATCCTGAGGCACGCTCTACCTACAATGTCTATGATCCAATCGTGCGATCTACTGTTCAGGTATTGTTGTAATTATCTCTCTGCCAAATGGACGACAACAAAAATGAAGTTTGTAGAATGTGTGGGATTTTATGTACAAATTATATATATTGGTATTAGGTGTATCCAGGAGGATGGAGTGCAGTGTACGTGTATTTGGACAACCCAGGAATGTGGAATTTGAGGTCACAGAATTTGCAGCATTGGTACTTAGGGCAAGAACTCTACATTAGGGTTTATGATGAAGATCCAAACCCTGCCAAAGAGAGGCCATCCCCTCATAACCTCTTGTATTGTGGTAATTATTAGTACTACATAATTTGAATTCATTTATATACATGAATTGCAATAAAACATTAAATGAATTTGAGACACAATTCACTTTCATTTACAATGTTATACGACTTATAAATCAAAAAAGAATGAAAAACAGCATGCACCTTAAATACTACTAAGCTTCAAATTAAAGCTAGTTAATAAAACTTGTCTTGCTTGTTACAATGTCGCCCACATGGCTTATATGTTGGCATGTCACCCTGTTTTCGGTATACTTCAAAAAAATTTACTTCTAATAACGTCTCAAAAAGCGTCCCTTCAAAGCTAATTAGATTTCAAATCTGTACTTTTCGTTTTTTCCCGCTTATTTTGTCGATTCATCATTTTCGCGTTATGCAGGATTGGTGTTACCTCCTCCATCACCGCCACCTGGCAATCCCCCGACACCCCCCTTCCCTACTCCACCTTCTTCAGCTATGGTGATGAAGAAATCACACATCGGATGGTAATATTGATGTCATTAATCCCCTGTCCCTTTATTCCCACAATTTCAAATTAAAATAAATAAATATTCCATCATTAATTCATATTCCTTACTATTTGTACAATGTACTAGCCTGTATATGTATAGGCTGTTGAGAAAAAAAAAATAAAAAATAAAAAAATCTTGTTGTTTGTATTGTTTTCAATTAAATTTGTCGAATGTTTATATCTAATTTCTTTTCTATTGTTGTTGCAGGGTGTACATAACGATATTTTGTATTCTTGCAATCTTCTGAATATGAAGATACAAATTCAAGCACTAATGCCACTGGGATTTCGAGAAAGGAAAACAGAAAATGTGTTCATTTTTTCAGGGACAATGAAGCTGAAATCATTGCATGGTTGCAACTTATATATAAATACACATTGATAATGTCACTGTAACTAATGTTGCAAAAAGGTTTCATTTCACCGCATTGCATTCAATTCGATTCGTTGCATTTATAGATTGGGTTCTGACAGAAACTTTAATACCAACACCACATGTCTTTGTTTATTGCCAATATTATTATTAGACTCTGTTTATGCCCTTTCAACAGTTCCCTAAAGATCTGGTTCGGCCAATACTCTCCATTCACTAACTTCCAAACATCTCATACAGTGGCGGACGCAGTATTTTTGTATAGGTAGGGCTTGAATTATTTTTTTTTTCATCCATAAGATACAAAAATTTCGTCGAAAGTGAGGCTGGGAGGGTTAGGCAGTAGAAAGGGCAGACGAACAGAGAAGATGACTGTGGTACTGGGCACCAAAAATCTGAAAACGGGATTTTGTGGAGGGACCGAGCGGTGGTGGACTGTCAAACGTGGGGGTGAAAGGATGAGCTGGAACCTGGAAATGGAAGTGGGGCTGTTGCCCTGATTTCCTAATATATACTGTGTATGTAATATATACACAGTATATTTTTAATTTCAGAGATAGGGCTCGTGCCCCACCAAGCCCTGTGCTTGGGTCCGCCCGTCTCATAGTGATATAGCTTAAATTGAACTTGTTCACTTCCACTTGTTTTGTGGCCATTGTTCATGTTGAGTCAGTTTTTAATTAATTCATTACCAATTGATTTTGAGTTGGAGTTCATATTATTTATTCGTTCGATAACTCATACATCATTCCCTGCCAATTAATTTGAATTGAAAGATCATAAATAATTCAAACAATCTGTAATTGTGACATGGTAAGTATATAAAATAGTAGAATTATACTTAGCTATCCCATTTCAAATTTCGTCAGCTACCAAAAATTTAACTACTAAGTATTAGATTTGGCGACTAAATCATTTTTTCTTACCTTGAATGTTAAAAGGTAATATAGTACAGTAACGCTCTGTTCTCTAGGCCTTAATTTTCTGATCAGATCTGAATTTATAAGATCTGGTCTGGTCTGATCTGAATTTGTCTGGTCTGGTCTGAATGTTTCTGGTTTGGTCTGATCTGGTCTGATCTTATTTTCTATATATTATTATAATGATTTGATCTGATCTGATCTGGTCTGATCTGATCTTATTTAATCTGGTCTGATCTTAATGTTTTTTATTTGATCTGGTCTGATCTGATTTTTATAAAAAAAAATAAATAATAAGTCCTAGAGAACGGGCATAACACAACTATAATGAAAAAATGCCGACAATCAAAATAGGCATACATGCTATTGCATACATAACTCATCACGGGCAATCATTTATTCCCCAAATTTCAATATGTCAAAAAATTTAACGATACATGGGCACGAGGACACCGAACTCATCATGTGCAATTACTAAAAATTCATAAATTTTCAGCAATTTACGTACAAATTAAATGGTGTAGGTCTCATCAAGTCACCATGTGTTATAGTTGAGAAGCCTCATTGTTATACATAACACCACATTGTTTAGTACGCATTTGTTTTGGTATTAGGGGAAGAAAAAAAAAAAAGGATAACTATTTAAAATTTGAGTGTTTTTTACCTTTCAAAAATATATGTCACACAATCTATTTTTTTTCTCTCTGAAAAATTTTCCCGAGCTAAATTCTATAACATTATTAGTATATTTTTGTTTGACAGATTTATTTTTAAGATCCATATTGATCTAAAATTTTCTGATACATGCCTACTGTTGGAGAATAATATGCAAATAATATTTGTTTCTATTTGTTTTAGATTTGTTTGCATCTTGTTTCCTTGATTTCCTCCATGTGCGCCTATTTATATTACTTCCTGTATCACATCTTAAATAAGAGAAATAAAGATTATTTCTTCTATCATGGTATCAGCCTAACCGATCCAAAACCTTCCCAGCGCGCTCATCCTTCTTTTTTTTTTCTTCCGGCTGCCTCTATCTGTCATGGGCTCATGGCTACTGATGATGATTCCCTCCCCTTTTCTACCCTTATTCATATGATCACCATCAAACTCACTTCCACAAACTACCTCCTTTGGCGTAGTCAGCTTGTGCCGATTCTTTCATGTCAAAAGCTCCCCAGCTTTGTTGACAGCACAAACACCGCACCTTCCCCCACTGCCTCCGCTGCGACTGGCGCCCAAACTCCCAATCCTGCCTACGTTGTATGGCATAAACAAGATCAGAGGCTGCTCAGTCTTCTTCTCTCCTCCCTTATGGAAGAATCCATGGCCGAGGTAATTGGATGCTCTACCTCTCGGGCTGTTTGGCTGGCCCTCAAAGCGGCTTTCAGCCATAGCTCCAAATCTCGTGAAATTCGACTCAAAGATGATCTTCAACTCATGAAGAAAGGGAATCGCTCAGTATCTGAATACGGGCGCCAATTCAAGTCCCTCTGTGATCAACTTGCAGCCATCGGCCGTCCCGTTGATGATACCGACAAAGCTCATTGGTTTCTTCGCGGGCTCGGCTCCTCCTTCTCTAGTTTTTCCGTCGCACAGATGTCTCTGACCCCTCTTCCCACCTTTCGTGATCTGCTCTCCAAGGCCGAAAGTTTTTCTCTTTTTCAGGAATCTCTTGAAACATCAGGCACCTCCTCCGTTGCCTTCTACAGTCAACACCAATCCTCTCGTCAGTCCCCCCACTCATCTGGCTCCTCCCGTGGTCGTGGTGCTGGTAATGGTCCACGACAACAATCTTCTCGCAGGCGTGGCCAGAGTAACAATCGCCGTTCTCCCCATTGCCAAATCTGTCGGACTGAAGGTCATTATGCTGACTCATGCCCTGAGCGCTACACTTCTCGCCCATCACCAGCGGCTGCCAATTTGGCTGACGCCTTTTCCGCTGGCTGTTCTATCTCTCAGCCTGCTACCTCTGATTGGTTTCTTGATACGGGTGCCTCAGCTCATATGACTCCGACGTCCACTCCATTGGATACTTCTCAGTCTTATTCTGGCTCAGATGGTGTGGTTATAGGTAACGGTGCTACTCTCTCTATTTCTCATTTTGGTGCTTCTCGTATATCTGATTCCTTACTATTGCGGGATGTGTTGGTTGTGCCACATCTGACTAAGAATTTGCTCTCTATCAGTAAGTTGACCTCCGACCTTTCAGTTGATGTCTTATTCACTAATGATTCCTTTACCATTCAGAATCGCCACATAAAAGAGGTGGTAGCAAGCGGTCGATGTGAGAATGGCCTTTATATTTTGGAGCATGTTCGTTTTGCCTTGCTTGTTGATTTGCAGAAACGTCCTCCACGTGCCTCTTTTGAGTTATGGCACTCTAGATTAGGTCTTGCCTAATTCTATTTCATTGTTAAATAAATTAGGACATCTATCAGTTACTTCATGCTTGCCCAAACCCACTTTATGTGACTCTTGCCAATTGGCTAAAAGTACGCGTTTGTCGTACATTCTTAATGACAAGCGTGCATCCCGTGTTTTGGAGTTAATTCATTGTGATTTATGGGGGCCAGCGCCCGTGTGTTCTTCTACCTATCGTTATTATGTGATCTTTATTGATGATTTCAGTCGTTTTACTTGGATGTATCCTCTTGCACATAAATCTGATTTCTTTGTCAATTTCTGTCACTTTGTCGCCCTGGTAGAGAATCAATTTAATTGTTCTATAAAACAATTTCAAAGTGATGGTGGCATGGAATTCATGAATAAACAGGTTCAAGATTTTTTCCGGGCTAAAGGCATTCACCATCTTGTTTCATGTCACTATACGCCCTCCCAGAATGGACGAGTCGAACGCAAGCACCGCCATGTTACGGAAACTGGCCTCGCAATGTTATTTCATGCTCATTTGCCATCAACCATGTGGGTAGAAGCTTTTAGTACTGCCGTTTACACTATTAATCGCCTGCCCTCCTCTATTTTAAAAGGTAAATCTCCTCTTGAGATTTTATTTGGCACTACTCCAAATTATGGGAATTTTCATCGTCTTGGTTGTCGTGTTTTTCCTTGCCTTCGGGATTATGCTGCTCACAAGCTATCTGCTCGGAGCCGTCCATGTATATTTATTGGCTATTCCTCCCATCACAAAGGTTTTCGTTGCCTTGACCCTGTCACTTCTCGTGTGTATATCACACGCCATGCCAAGTTCGACGAGCTTGTTTTCCTATTTGCTGGCCAAGCTTCAACATCCAGGCCTTCACAGCTTGATGTTTCTAGTTTTCTGGAACCATTTGCTGCGTTCTCTTCTCCTGCCGCCACCCCACCTTTGGCGGTTGCTCCAGCTCCATCGGCGCCCATCCCTTGCTCGCTCTGCCCGTCCGATCCGCCCCTCCCTCCGGTTCTGCCACCTGCTGTGCCGGGGAAAATCTCTCCACCACCACCCCCGCTCCCAGCAGACACTCATCCAATGGTTACTCGGTCGAAAGCTGGTATTTTCCGGCCTCGTTATACTGTTGATTATGCTTCTACTTCACTTCATCAAGCTCTTCTTGCCACATCTGAACCTCGTGGATATAAGTCTGCGGCCAAACATTCTCATTGGCTCTCGGCAATGGATGAAGAAATGCATGCTCTTCGTACTAATCTCACTTGGGATCTTGTTCCCCGGCCTTCTGGAGTTAACGTTGTTGGTTCCAAATGGGTTTTCCGCACAAAGTATTTGTCTGATGGTACTACTGATCGTTATAAAGCCCGATTGGTCGCAAAAGGGTATTCTCAAATTCCTGATCTTGATTATTTCCATACTTTCAGCCCTGTTGTCAAGGCTGCCACTGTCCGGGTTGTCCTTACTCTTGCTGTTCAGCATCATTGGCCTTTGCATCAGCTGGATGTTAAAAATGCCTTTTTAAATAGGGTCTTATCGAAACCGGTTTTCATGGAGAAACCTCAAGGCTATGTTGATCCCCATTATCCCAGTCATGTTTGTCGCTTAAAGAAATCCCTCTACGGTCTCAAGCAAGCGCCTTTAGCTTGGTTTCAACGTCTCTGTGCTTTTCTTTTAAGCTTGGGTTTTTCTTCCAGTCGGGCGGATCCCTCACTCTTCATTTTCCTTCGTGGTACCTCGTTATTATATCTTCTGGTCTACGTTGATGATATCGTTCTCACCGGTAATGATACTTCTTTTATCTCCCGTTTTATCTCTCGACTACAGTCTGAATTCGCTATTAAAGATTTGGGTCGCTTGAGTTATTTTGTGGGTCTTGAAGTCACATATACTAGCAGTGGATTATTCTTGAGCCAAGCTAAGTATGCCAGGGACATTCTTATACGTTCCCAGCTTCTGGACTCTAAGCCCGTCTCCACTCATTTGGCTGCCGGTCATGTTCTTACCTCTACTGGTTCACCCTATTCCGATATCACACATTTTCGCTCCCTTGTTGGTGCCTTGCAATATTTAACCATCACCAGACCGGATCTCTCCTTCGCTGTAAATTCTGAAAGTCAATTTTTGCAGGCCCCAACAGAGGATCACTATCAGGCTGTGAAACGGATCTTACGCTATGTCAAATGCACCATCAGTCATGGCCTAACCTTTTCCCGTGGTTCTTCATGTCTCTTAGCAGCGTACTCGGATGTTGATTGGGCCCGGTGTCCGGACACCCGTCGTTCCACCTACGGCCACTCTATATTTCTTGCTGGAAATTTAGTCTCTTGGACTGCCAAAAAGCAACCAATTGTCGCACGCTCTAGTTGCGAGTCCAAATATCGTGCACTTGCTAATACCGCCGCCGAGGTTATGTGGCTCATCTCTCTTCTTCATGAACTTCATGTTCCTCTTCCAGCACCTCCACAGCTTTATTGTGACAGTAAAAGTGCAATCTTTCTTAGTCAAAATCTGGTTTCTCACAAGCAAACGAAGCACATTGAAATTGATCTTCTTTTTGTTCGTGAACTAGTGCAAGCTGGCAAGCTCTTCACAACTTTCATCGCATCGCATCTTCAAGTTGCGGATATTTTCACAAAGAGCCTTGCCCGTCCGCTGTTCGAATTTTTTCGCTCCAAGCTTCGAGTTGGTCCCTGTCCAACGTCTCGCTTGAGGGGGGTGTTGGAGAATAATATGCAAATAATATTTGTTTCTATTTGTTTTAGATTTGTTTGTATCTTGTTTCCTTGATTTCCTCCATGTGCGCCTATTTATATTCCTTCCTGTATCACATCTTAAATAAGAGAAATAAAGATTATTTCTTCTATCACCTACATTATCCATACTCATTGTCTTTACTCTTTATGTCATCCAATTTTTATAACTTTTACTTATATTCTATATGAGCTATTATTAATTGAAAAGTATATATACCAAACACAGTTGATCTGAATTGTATGATGCTATGACAGATTAAGGTATGTAGAATTCTATTTTGGGTGAGATAATTCTTCAATGCCAACCAGATCCTTGATGATTATTTTTAAACCCAATATGACATGGAATACCCGGTACACGCCAAAAATTAAAAGTATATATTGCATTGACAGGCTATTAATAAATAAACATAGCAATTTTATTTTTTAAAAAATAATAAATTTTGTTCTTAAACAAAAATTAAAAGCAACTCTCAAATTGGTATAAAAAAATAATTTCGCAAAAAAAAATTGGTATAAAAATTGGCAGGCTATTAATAAATAAATATGGAATATTCCGTCATAATATCTTATCTATAGTAATATATAGTATGCCTGAAAAGTCTCAACCAATAAACTAAAATTGAATTCAACTTATGTTTACCATAGTAAACAAGAAACAAATCCAACTTTATCATTATCACAATAAATTACAAAACTAATTCGACTTTACCATCATCATAAACTAAAAACTAATTCAAGTTATCAAAACCAATGAAAGGTCTCATATGCCATTTACAAATGAGGCAAACAATCCCCATCAATCCAACTCGAATTTATATAATAGGACAAATCGAAATTAAGGTAATAATATTATACCAGCTTGTTTTCATAAGCAGGCACTGGAGCAATTGCCAATGCTTTTTCCCCCTAATAAAACACTCATTAGCATCCTAATTAATAAGGGCATTTCATTGAGTTGTTGAATTTACAATCTGATTATTGAATTTATTAATCTGGCTGTTGAATTTAGTATTGTAAACATTAACCACAATCGAACCTACTTGGTAAAAAGATAGTAACAGCGAAAGAGCCTCCCCAAAAACATCGGCAAATGTAAATCAAATCGAAGTCTAAAGTCTAAACAATTTCAAAAGCAGGCAGACCCAAGAAAAACGCTCACCTTTTTTGCACTTTGAAGCATCCCCTCGTCAATCTTCGGATCACCCCATCCCTGATTGCCTTTTTGTCTGCTAAAAATTTCACCTTTTCGAACTCCGTGCTAAGTAATCAGCATTCAACACGCCCTTCTCCCCTCCTTTCACATGTAAAACTAGTTCTTTCCATGTGATAATGATGCATTCCCCCCTACCCTACTCTATTTCCCTCTTCATCCGATCCCTACCCCACAAAATTTACACAAAATGTACGCCCTTTTGTTGAAGCTACTTACTGAGGCCTTGCTGGCTGTATCCGGGGAAACAGTGAATGAGCAAGCAAACAAGAGGACCCATAACCCATTTTCCCATTAATTCACTGTACGGTTTTGTTTTTTTTATTTTATTTTTTTGTTCTGTTGCAGAATTTTGCAGGGGGGCGGGGGTTAAAAATAGATAGATCGAACCAGTGGCATTCCCAGTGAAAATTTAGAAGAACGAGGGAGACCCAGTTGAACAACAACTAGAGGAAATCATTATTGGGGTTGGATATTTTGGGTTCCGATAATGAAGGCCAAAGGGGCGGCGGTTGTACGGAACCCGGCTCCCGTTATATCGTTTGATCACAAGAGGTACTGGAATGTGCTTCGTGTTGGACATTTTAATTTGCTTGAATGGATTGCTGTTGTCTGGATTCGTTTTTCTAGTGTTGGTAGTCTCTACTTTCCACTGGTTTTCAAGCGCCATGGAATATGAAAACAGGCTTTCTTGTGGGTTTTGAGATTCTTTTGGTTCTGCCGACAGTTGCGGATAAAATCCAATCGGGAGTGTTTCTTGTGTGTTTCCTTTTCTTTTGTAAGTTTGATTAATCTGCTATTTATAGGGGGTTTATATACGAAACTAAGTGTCTGCGCTTGGGTTTTAGATCCATGGCCTTACATTTGCTGTTTCTAACAACAAGGATGATTGATTAGTTGAAATTTTCCACTATTAGTCACTTTCTATCTGTGTCTTGGTTCAAATAAAATGCGATGTCGTAGCTTGAGGCATGGAATGAAGTTTGGTGAGTGACGTGATACATTTCTTAAACCATTCTGTTGCGAAGACGTTGCTATCTAATCTGAGTCAACAACCTCTGGAAGCTGATTAAAGGTTGCGGGATTCGAGATATAATTTATGTAATGTATAGATGATGTGTGTGTTGCTCTTTCATGATTCTAAATCTACGTGTTACATCAATCATATGAAAACTGTATGCAAGGAAATAAATAATTTGGGTGGGGTGTTTAATCTCATTCACAGTTTGTTGAGTGGCTATGTTCTCTCTGAGTCTGGGTTTGTTGCAATGAGAAATTCTGTTGAAGGAAGTCAACATTCTATATCTGGTTATATTTCTCAATGTTATCCTGGTTTCTTCTGAATAACAACTCCCATTCTGTATAGCTCTGAAATAAGTGACCCTGAAGGAAAAGCCAGATGCAGGTTTACTGTAAAGTTTACTTACGACATTTAACTTGGAAAATTATATGAACAGGGATGCTTATGGATTTGCAGTGAGACCACAGCACCTACAGAGATACAGAGAATATGCTAATATCTACAAGGTTTCTCATGCATTGAAAGAATTTCATTATTCAGTAACTTAAGGATTTTTTAAATATTTTGGATGAGTTAACTAATCACAACTTTCCCATTCTTTCCTTGTGCTGAGATATATTTCATTTTGCTCCTTTAGGAAGAAGAGGAGGAGAGATCAGAGAGGTGGAAGGACTTTCTGGAAAGGCAATCGGGGTCCACTCAATTATCCAAGGATGCGTCATCCGAGACCATTAAGCCCACCAATTTGAATGATGAATCAACCAGTTTAACAGCTGATGAAAATTCTTATAATGTCTCCCAAGATGATTATTCAGAGACCAAGGGTAACAATTTGGGTGAAGAGAACAAAGAGTCATCATATGCAATGGGCAGAAAAAAGCACCAATTACAATTATGGGCTGAGATTAGACCATGTCTTCATTCCATTGAGATGATGATGAGTTCTCGTGTGAGAAAGGTCGGTTTGATTCAAAATGAACTGGACCCTGGGGCAGGAAAGCATCTTTCTTCCATTGAAGAGGCTCGACCTGGAAAAGGAGCATCTGAAGATGACTCGGAGGAAGAGTTCTATGATTTGGATAGATCAGAATCAGATCCCATGAACGATTTACCATCAGCAAACAATATTCCTGCTCCAGCCATAGGGGTGGTTGACAATGCTACTCAATCAGAATCTCCACCTCCTTGGAAGGAGGAACTGGAATTGCTTGTTCAAGGAGGGGTTCCTATGGCACTCAGGGGAGAGGTAAGAGAAGATTAGAGTCAAGTCCTTTTTTCCCTTTCTTTCTTTCTTTCCTTCTTTTTTTTTGGGGGGGTAAACAATTTATTCAATTCGGCCTGGAGTGCATACAAAGTGCAAAGCCTGACTCCTACTCAGAGGGTAAGTCCTGCCCAAGGGTTTTTTAGGGTGCCACAAGTGGGCTTCAAACTCAGGACCTCCCTTTGGGTTGATCATTCAGATTTGACCGTATTTTGCCAGTTTTCTCATGCATGCACATTTTTTGTTCTTCCAACTAAACATTTCAGATGTGGCAATCCTTTGTTGGAGTTAGAGCACGTCGAGTGGAAAAATACTATCAAAATTTGCTTTCTTCAGATAATGGTATTGAAAGTAAAAAGGATGAACCGGAAGACAATAATCATGAATTAAATACAGAGGATGTCGGTACACCTGAGAAGTGGAAAGCCCAGATAGAAAAGGTGCTTTGTTCAATTTTGATATCATTTAGTGAGTGATTGTATTGGCTAAGGGTGAGAATTAACTAGAAGCCTAACTTCATACATTTGTCACAGGATTTGCCTCGAACTTTTCCTGGTCATCCTGCTTTAGATGAGAATGGTAGAGATGCTTTAAGGCGTATACTGACTGCATATGCCCGACATAATCCCTCTGTTGGATATTGCCAGGTTTTCTAGTTCAATTTTGTTCCATCATTGACATTTCTGGTATTGCTTTTTCTCATGTATTTCCTTTCATCCTGAGACTTTCATGGTGCTATTGCTATGGAGGTCTTGGTTATTTCTTATGCCTTATTCTCATTTGGTCCCTAGTCAGCCATACATATGGTTAAATGTATTGTTTGGATTAAGAATTTTCCATTAGTTTTCCAGCCTAATACTTTCATGCTTCATAGGCAGATCTCTTATGGCAGGACTATGCTGATGCTTATATCCTATTTGTGCAGGCCATGAACTTCTTTGCTGGCTTGTTATTGCTCCTCATGCCTGAGGAAAATGCATTCTGGTGGGTTGAAGCATTGATTTGATAAAAAATTTGGTGTGGTACTCTAGATCTGTTAATAGTAAACGTAGTTCATTGTATTTTCGATTCACGAGTGTGCTTCAAAATGTGGTAAATCTAGCCAAAATCAAGTTGTGCTTATTATGTTGCCAGGAAAGGGAAATTAGTTGTATACTTGTTTAAAGGTCTCGATGAACATAAGGTGATTTGATTAAATTTCAGGACTTTGATGGGTGTTCTTGATGACTATTTTGACGGTTACTATTCAGAAGAAATGATTGAATCTCAGGTATTCCATGGCATTTTTATGCTCAGAGGTGGACAACTTAGCTAAATGTTTCTCTGAAATAAAGTAAGCATGATGAAATGATTTAGGATAATTAAGGTGCTTGTGTGAACTTGTATTGGCAGGTTGATCAACTTGTTCTTGAAGACTTGGTGCGCGAAAAATTTCCCAAATTGAGTATGTTTCTGTGATAGCTTATTGTTACTTGTTTTTTTACTTTTGAGACTCCGATATGGTCATCTATCTTTTTATCTTAATAACTTTTTGTGTGCCACAGTAAACCATCTGGATTATTTGGGAGTTCAAGTAGCATGTGTAACTGGACCTTGGTTCCTCACAATATATTTGAATATGCTTCCATGGGAAAGTGGTCAGGTTCTTTATTTTAGTCGAGCATTAATTTTTTCAAATTGCATTTGAGAATTTGGTCAGTACAGCTTGTAATTTGTAAACTGTGTAATAATTTGAATATTGCCATGTGGAGGGTTATTGACTTCAAGCAGTATGCATATGTCAATTGCTAGATCTTGAAGTTGAAACTGACTAGTTTAATATACGTCCAGTTCTTAGAGTGTGGGATGTGCTTCTGTATGAAGGAAATCGTGTAATGCTATTCCGGACTGCACTTGCTTTGATGGAGTTATATGGTACTGCTACAATTCTCTTTCTGACTTTGAAGAAAAATACTGCGTTTCAACTAGATAAGATTTATATTTGTTCAGTTTTGTGCAGGGCCTGCGTTGGTTACCACCAAAGATGCTGGAGATGCTGTCACACTGCTTCAATCACTAGCAGGCTCGACTTTTGATAGCAGTCAACTTGTCTTTACAGCTTGCATGGGTTTCCAAAATGTTAATGAAAAAAGACTACAAGAACTAAGAGATAAACATCGGCCAGCTATCAAGGCTGCAGTGGAAGAACGGTCCAAGGGAAATAGAATTTGGAGGAACTCTGAAGGTCTGGCTTCAAAGCTATATGGTTTCAGAAAGATTCCCCATTCAACAATTGAAGCTGGTAAATCAGGAGGAAGCGACAATGAGATGAATGCTGGTGTGGATGGATTGTATGTGAGCTTGAATGGTGAGATGGAGATAGATCCTGCAAATGATCTTCAAGACCAGGTAGCTGTTTATGTTTCTACCCTCAACTAATCATATCGTGATAGCCTCGTACTGATTCTGATTCTTATTCCATGCAATATTCATTTTTTGATTTTGAAAGAAACCTAATTCACTTGTACTTATTCCTTTCATGCATGTTTCTCTGTTTGGACTTTGGAGTGTTGCATATTAAATCAGGAGTATCAGTGTTACGCTGTTGAATTGCTTAGGAGTTATTGTTATACTATGTTTCCTTAGTTTTGGAGTTGTTCTTTTTTCTTTTCTTTTTTTGCTGGCAGTAGATATCTTCTTTTATTTGGTTATAAATCCTACTTTTGATATTGTTAAATTTAATGGGGCATATTTTAGTTTCCAACATGGTACAGGATTAGGTTCAGATTTTCCCTATTTCCATTTCTTTTCCAGCTATTTCTCCTCCATTGCAGAGACCTGATTTATTCCCTTGTCTTGTGGACTCTTCAAAAGAAAAGGTGGAAAATACCTTGAGCAAATCTTCAACCCTAATATTAACCAGCATAGACATTGTCTCTCTCCCCACAATTTGCCATTCACACTTCCTGAGTCTCTTATGGTGGGTTCATGCTTCTGCTACTCCTATTGTCTTTCTATCACATATTCACACTGCCATTGCTTCTATCTTGGAAGATCGAACTCCAGTGGTGTGCTTCCATCCAAGTGTGTTGTGGGTCCCACAGTCCCAGTCACCCAAGTCCTTGCTATGTTCAATTTCTTTCGCAGTGTCAACAATCACTGCTTAATGCAAGCACTTCCACCTGCATCACTACTCAATAGGCACTGTGACTCCATACCCATAGCCTCCTTCTCTGATATGTGTTAAAGAACCTCCTTTGAAATGGTCATTTAACACATCAAAGTGACAGGTCCTGTGTTTGGAGCCCCACTATCATGGCCTCACCCATTTGTGAAAAAGGCTTTTACATGGTTGTTTTGTTAAATGATGCAATGATGCATCTCTTTCAACATAAACTTTTAGGTGGAATGGTTATACACAAGTACAAGGAGCATATGTCAATAAAGTAATTTTTTTGGTGACATAACCTTAGAAGGCATGCAAAAGGGTGTGGGAGCCCAAGCCACAAATTACAAATTGATAAAGGGGAGGGATAGGGGCCAGGTGGGAAATCATAACCCCAACCATAAGATTGGAAGGTAGAGACTTGACCACTAGGCCAAGTCCTCATCCCCTCAATAAAGTAATTTTAAGCCTTTCTTGGAACATAGTTTTCTGTAATCTTGAGAAGTATTTTACTCAGGTATATATTTTTCACCAGTTCCTTTTTCAGTTTTTATTTTTCTGAAATTCCCCATACATCTGCCTTATTGATAAACAACTGGACATCTCTCACAGTTATATAAAATACTTCTTGTGCAGTGTCTTGTGAAACGCTAGTTTATTACTTGCAATACACCGAAGTTCTATATTATACTCGGTTTTAGTGGAAAACTGGAAATAGAGAGAAAATATAATAATTTTTTAAGGTAGTGGAAAAAGTTGCCCAAGATAGAAATGGAAAAGCTATTTTGACATATCCCAAAATGCAACACGAAGCAACTATAAAGAAACTGAAGGACAGAGGGAATATTTTTAGTTCTTTTGGCTTGGATAGAGAGTGCCTAGAGGGCTGAATACTGTATGGTATAGGATAGAGTTTCATTTTCAGGATTTTTATGACTTAACAAAACCAATGCTTTTTGTTCAGGTGGCATGGCTTAAGTTAGAGTTGTGCAAGTTGATCGAGGAAAAACGATCTGCTGAGCTCAGGTATTAAAAATATGTTGCCCTTTGGCATTCCAACTTCCAGCCTCATGTTGAAATATACAATTTGCATGTGAATAACAGCCGATTCATCCCATCTCATCATCAAGCTGAACAGCTGACCTTTTTCATTGTGGAATTATGAGCATATCAAACGCCAACTTCTCTTAGGTTTGAAAACCAAAAATAACCCAATCTAGTCTTACTTCGAAGCAATATTTGGAGTTTTCCATTTCTTTCTGTAAAACGTGGTCTCCATAGTCTTGTCCCTGGAATAAAGCTCGTCTTCTGGCATTGATGTTCTAAATTGTAAGTGAAAGAACCAAGGATTAAGCAAGGTTACACTAGCTGCACATGTTGTGGCTTACCCAAAATTAATTTCTTGCCTATTGTTTTGACAATCTGTGTCTTTACCACCCTCTCTGTGATGTGAGGACAGCTACAAGAGAAAATGAAAACTTTTATATCTAAGGAATGAATATGGTGCTAAAAATTGTTTCTTCTACTTCAAAATAAAAATGGGAAAAATTATAATGCAGCATATAATTAAGGAATGAATATGGTGCTGAAGTGTATTCGTTATATCAAAATGAAAATGAAAATTATTATTTAGCCAACTTTCTTTGCACAATATTGTGTCCGTTATCGCTTAGATGGTTGGCTGCGGAGCTTTTGCAATTCGGTCTGTTCTTCCAATCTGTAGTTTTAGTGTTGTATTTCTGAGCTTTATTTAAATGAGATGACATTTAAGATTTGTAAAAGTTGATTGGAAATGTTTGATGGGAATACGGAATATGACATGAATTAATCTGCTAAAGAAAGATAACTTTAGACTTCGTATGTCTGGGGAAAAAGCTAGTAGCTCCATATTGCACTTTGCATTTGCAAAGCACCAGTGTTGTTGAAGCCATCTGCTGATCAAATTGCACATTATGGTTGTAACATAAAATTGTGTTTAAATATGTAATTTTTGAAATTTTCTGAATTCTAATTTCTTTATTCTGTGGTATCTGAGAATGCATATGTTTGCCACTGAAGTACAGTACAAACTTAATTTTCTTTGTGCAGAGCAGAAGAGCTCGAAACAGCACTAATGGAGATGGTTAAGCAGGACAATCGGCGACAATTGAGTGCAAGGGTATCTAAGAAGCAGACGATGCATTATGTTATGTTCACTTTTTATTCATTAATTTTTTTGCTTGTTGGGAAAGGGTACATTTGCATTGTACACTAGTTTGTGCCCTTAATTGATGATTTTTCCGATAAAAATGTCTATCCATGCTCATGATGGTCGTAAGTTGTGTGCGATGGAATTTTTAACCATGTGGAGGCAAACCTGGGATTGTAAATTTCTTGGAGACGTTAGGCATAGTTGAATAGGCTTCTTTTGCTAGGTGATTTTCACTTTTGCTTCCAAAAACAGCAATTTAGGTGTGTTTGGATGAAATTTCATAAAAAGTAGGGGCAACCTTAAAAACCTAAGAAGCTACTTTTCTATATAAGTGCTAAGTTTTGGCTTATGGCTTATCCATCAATCCAAACATGCTTTAGAGCCCTAGTGTGAAAACCCATATTTTGCATTGCCTAGGCATTATCAATATTTAGAATTTCTTTGAATTATTCAATATGATGAATGAGCATCTTTTGTCGACACTAGGTTGAGCAGTTGGAGCGAGAAGTCTCGGAGCTTCGGCAAACCCTTCTTGAGAAGCATGAACAAGAGAATGCTATGCTTCAAGTTAGACTTTTGTTTTAATGTTCACAATTTTACTAAATATTCTAGTGCTGTTTGTTTTCAAATAGTCAGTTGTCATTTATGGTACCTTTCACAGATTTTAATGAGGGTGGAACAAGAACAAAAGGTAACAGAGGATGCTCGTATATATGCTGAGCAAGATGCTGTTGCCCAGAAATATGCAGCTCAAGTGCTTCAGGTCTGCATTTTCTTTATGTTGAAAAGCTATTGTGGTAAATAGGAATTCTAATACGAACCATAAGTTGTTTTTATTCTTTACTTTTTTTTGGTATCTTCGGCTTCCATACCTTTCTGCTGCACCAATATGTTCATCCTTCTACTTGTGGATTTTAGGCATCTTGATCACCATTCTGGATTTTTAGTAATTGAAGAGTTAAATGCAAATATTGTTAAGTAGTCACTTGTGAAACTCATGTAATTTGATCTTTCTGTGCACTCAATTTTGTTCATGTGATGCCTTGTTGCATCTATCAAGTATCATCATCTGATCACTGCAGCATCTTGATATGACATGATGGTTGCATTAGAATCCATAAATATTATCGGTTAGCAACCTGTTGATTCTGTATGATTCTCTGATCTCCCTGTTTTCCCTGCAGCCTTTTACCACTTGTAAATAATTCTGCACTGTTTTAAATGCAGGAGAAGTATGAAAAGGCAGCTACTGACCTAGTTGAGATGGAAAAGAGGGCAGTTATGGCAGAATCTATGCTGGAAGCCACCTTGCAGTACCAGTCAGGGCAAACCAAAGCACTGTCTTCACCACGGTATTACTGATGTTCTATTGTTAAATCAGGCATACTTGCTTGATGACCGCATGTTATCTTGATTTGTCCTTATACCCCACTTAAGTATTAGCACTGTTGCTCCCAGTTTGTTCTTGCACAATATAATTTGTGTTCTTTGCAGACCGACACAGCAAAGTAATCAGGAACCTTCCCCTGAAAACCAATCAAGAAAAATAAGTTTGCTATCCAGACCATTTGGCCTGGGATGGCGAGACAAGAATAAGGTTAGCAACTTCCCTCCCCTTGGCCCAGATGATTCTGTTCTAAGATTGCTAGCTTCTTTGCCATTTATGTTTTATTCACATCCAAAATTCCAAATTATGCAACTGAAAGAGGAACATTGTCGATTCTAATCACTCAGAAAAGTTGCATCATTTTTCATATGTCAACTAATTTTTGTTTGTTTCTTCTCTTTCATAAATGCCTCTTTTCTTCATGCCTAGAAGATTCTTCAAAGACTATCAGCCATGCTGTTTTAATGTTTTGGAAATTAGAGGATCTATCGTTTTTTGCTTGTTTCTGTGGAGATTATAGCATGCTTTCTTCTTTGCTTGGTATATATTTCATGTCATCCTACGTGTTTATTTTCCATTATCATTTTTGAAGCAAATTTGTACACTGAAATGACATGGTATGGATACCGGGCAAGATCTTCATTTGGAATTATTTACGATGAGACAGACATTACTGTTTTCATTATTTCTCTATGCCTATACGATTCCATGACATTTGAATTGCACGATGATATTCAAGAAATAGAAGATTAAATCATGATAGTGCAACAGGCGAAGGCCACTGGTGCTGAGGAGACATCAGATGAGGCGAATGATGGGAAGTCGATGAGCGAAGCACAAAGTCCGAAGGTGGAGCAGCCGGAAAATGCCAATGGCGATAAAGCAACAGAGGATAAAACAGCATAGTAATGGCACTGGCATTTGAATGGAAGCAAATCAACCCTACTCTTCCCTTCTCTCTCTTCCAATTTTAAGTAAAATATGGAAAAGGATGTCTTTCTTGTTTCTTTGGTTGTGATTAAGCGAATTTATTGTTTGTTCGTTTGTTGTTTCATTGAATATTCACAATAACAATAATAAGAATGATAATTATATGCATATACATACACATATATATATATATATGGTGGTTGGTTTGGCCAAATTGTAAAGTGTATTCTTTTCATTATCTTTTAATCTATTCATTTTTTGGTTACCTTCTTGTAATAGTACCCTTGCCATTTTCCAGCTTCAGGTATGTGATTAGCTAAAAACAGTCTAGCATGGAGAAAATTGTCGTAATACACCAGAAATTGCTGAACCTTGGCAACAATTTTTGGATGTAAATTCAATAAAACAAACCGCCTGAGAAGCTGTGCGCCTAGTTTCTTCATTTAATGTTTATTGTACCATTTTTGCAGGGGAGAAAATGGACTGAAATCATTCATTCCTTAAGCAAATAAATATGATCTTCATTATCCACAATTATCCTCGAATGTAATAATACATCAGATTTCACACAGTTATAAATAAATGATTCCTGCTCATTACAACCCAGAACTAAAACTCAAACATCTTGCACAAACAGAAAAATATAAAGAACAAAGTTGAGATTATGCAGATAGAACACTATTTTTCTGTGTGGACAAAGAATATGACTCTTCAATCTCGTTGGTTTCTCTCCCTAATGTATATATTGCTGATAAATCATAATAATAGTACCCTGACTGAAGCAATCAAGCTGCAGCCGATCTTTTGTCGGCATGGTCATCATCATCAAGGTTTAACGCTCGAAGCAACTTTGGCCAGGATTCAGGAATTCCCCCGGGAAGATCAAACTCCAACAACTTCCCACGCTTACGATAGAACTCCTCCACAGGTCTACTCTGCAGTTTTCGATGCCAACCATGTGTTAAAATGTGCATCAATCATCAAACGCAGAAAACATTCAAAGAACACAGAAGCCAAAACAATAAGGGAATTACCATTTCATTGTAGACCCGGAGACGTTCTTTAACAACTTGTTCATTGTCATCAGACCTTGTAATTAACTTAGACTCACATTGGGGAGGAGGAAGGAGGGGAGGCATGTACATTCTGGGCTTTCCGTCTTCACCCTCAATGTCAATGCAGGCAATATTGTAGTTACCCCCGCATTCTCCACAAATCCTTCGCCCCAAGCATTTTGCAATCAAAGCTTCCTCACGAAGTTTCAGATTGATTACCAAGTCAATATCTGTGACACCCTCAAGAATTTCCTACATCAATGAAGCAGTAGGACGAGAAAGTGAAGGTAAGAGGGACCCTAGGTTTCTAGGGCTCCACTTTTGTAGTTTGACATAAACCATGAAGAAAAGGTAGGCTCAATGAAATACAGGCCTAAAAATACAAACCCCTGATATTGAAAGGGTAAGCTCACCGCCTGTCTTAGAGTGCGGGGAAAACCATCAAGAATAAATCCTGATTCACCCCTCGCATGAGCATCTTCAAGACGCTTGGAAAGAAGATCTATAATTATCTCGTCTGAGATTAATTTACCCTGGTTGACGATATCTGCAAGCTGCACACATGACACAACACAGCAGCAATATATAAAGTGATTGCTGAATTGAAACACGCTGCAATTCAAATATGAACACCAATATTGCTAAGTTGTGCCAAAATATATAAAGAATATCAAGCCTGATTACCCTACAATCCTCCTCACGATAATGCAACGGTCTATGCATTATTAGTACTTGAATAAATGAGGAATAGCTGAATCCATACTACTAATCTATAGATCTTCGAATCCACGCATCAAAAGAAAACCATCAGTCTCACAAAAGCAGATAGAACTGTAAAAGAGGTACTGCCCCTGTTACCAAGAAAAGGGCACAGTTCATTCCAGTTTCGTGGAAAGTTCATTTGAGAATTGCAAACACATCTAATAAACAAATTTCATTGCTGGTATCACACTAATGTTTTCCATTTCTAGGTCGTTGTGCTGCAATTCTTTACTTGAATTTGACAACAATGTTGTATAACAACATTCAAAACATCAAAAACATCCTAAGTTATGAATATACAGCGGCTAATGCTATATTATCTTGCTCTTTAATAGATGCAAATTTATACTATGGACGAAAAAAAAAACCCACGTAGAGATGAATCCACGGAATGACCAAAACACATGTAATTGAACATTTGGATCAAACAACAGCAATGATACACTATAATAGCCTATCAACTGAGTTTTTGTGCACTATCTAGACGCCCATCCTCACAATTAAACAACCCAATTCATAATCACATAATAAAACCCTAGAACTGAGGGAAATTGGAAAAGGAGGGTGACCTGAGAAGATAGAGAGCCAGGAGAAGCGAGCTCGTGGCGCACGAGATCGCCGGTGGCGATGTGAGGTACACCGAGGAGTCTGGAAAGGCGGGCGGCGTATGTGCCCTTGCCGACGCCGGGACAGCCGAGGAAAACCCACTGGACATTTCTGTCGCCTTTGTCAAAAGGAGAAGATTTGGTGCAGAAATTCAGATTGCTCGTGGCCGTGGCGCTTCTGAACCTGAGAATCAGGCGGTTGAGGCTAAGATTGGACTTCACCACCGCCATTGACGGAAGGACGATCGAAACAGGAAGCAAAAAGAGACGTGGAAAGCAAAATTGGAGAATTGCGAGAAATTAAAAAAAACGTGTGTGAAACCCAATTCGTCCGTGATTTAGCAGCGTGAGTGACTTTTAGGGGCGACCGAGAAATTTCAAGGGGGATGATGATGAGATGATGTCAAGTTGAATGGCATGACACGTAAATTAGGGTTCAGAGTGACGACTGACAAGTGACATGTGAAGTCGCCAATTGCTGTCCAAATTCAAACTGCATAATGTAATGATGATGTCTATGAATGTAAAACATTCTAGACTCCTGTAAGGGCATCACAACAACAGTACTATCCCATTTTTTTCTATATATGCGTCACATCAGCATTTATTACTTTACTATCTATATCATTAAACAACAACACTACCTAACTTCTATCCTGCATGGACCCACGTTTCATCATTCCTTCATTATTGATTTTTCAATACATACTTCTAGGGGTGGGCAAAAAATTCGAACCGAACCGTTGAACCGCTGATTCGAATCGAAATCGAATCAAATTTTCGATTAACCGGGGTGTTCGGTTCGAATACAAATACCTGTATTCAGGTATTTGTTCTGTTCGGTTCGGTTCGGTTACGGTTTTTAGGATTTTTTCCCCTCGGTTAACCGAACCGAACCGTATATTATTAATTTATTATTAAATTTAAATTTTTTAAAATTATTTACTATTACTCCCTCTCCCCATCTCCCAATGTAACCCTAATTTGAGATGCAACCCACTCCAGCGCCGTTGCATTCCTCTCACCTCTCCTTCCAAACCCCCTCGACTACCATCCACCTCCATTGTCCAGCGACGGCGAGGCACCGATCTTTCAGCGGCAAAACGCCGTTCAACCCCTTTCCGGCCTTCGTTACCTTTCTGAGGCAACCTATTTCGGTCTTCCCTTCCTTAGAGCCAGCGCCACTGATCCCGCTGCACAGCCGCTCATTCTCTCCGCTGCACAACCGCTCGTCTCCTCCCGTCGCTGCAGTCCCGTCGGCCGTCGTTGCACTTCCACCCTTCCCTTCCCGTTGCTGCTTGCTTTAGTCTTGATATATCAAGTTTCAATATTGATTTGTTCTATTGGTTTGCTATTTGCATCAGTCTTGATACATCACTATTTTCTTCCATTGCTTCGGTCTTGAATAGTAACTGTTTCCAAATTCCTCTATTAGTCTTAGTGTGCTTTGAATACTCATTATTGTATATGATTCAGTTTTGCAATATGCTGCTTGCTGTTCCTATTTGGATAGTGTTTAAATTTCTGAATACAATAGCTAGATGTTCTATTCTGATGACATTTCATTTGCCAATTTATACTCCAAACTTATTTTTGAAATTTTATAATTCGATTCGGTTCGGTTCGGATTATATTATTTTCAAATATGAGGTTTTTTTGGTTAACCGGCAGTTCGATTATTCGAAGAGCTTATTTGTCATGTGATAGCTCGATTCGGTTCGGTTCGAGTAATCCGCGAATAGTAGGATTTTCATCGGTTAACCGAAATTTCGGTTAACTGAATTTTTCGGTTCGGTTTCGGTTACTAACTTCGAATATTTGCTCGGTTCGGTTCGGTTAGCAAATACCTGAAAAATCCCGGATATCCGAACCGTGCCCACCCCTACATACTTCCTATGTTTTCAAATCTTTTTTACACTCCCACTTTTCACGCAATCCAATGCACCTTTTAAACTATTAATAACTCAAGTTCGGTACAAGTAAAAATTCTAAAAGTTTGATATTTAAAAACTACACCATGAGACGAATCTAACAAGATCTCACTTGACTATATTTTAGTTTGTATAACTATGATAAAACTTTAAGTGAAACTCTGTATGTGAATAGTACCATGTTACAAAACGTAACAAACATTCAAGAACGGAGGTAGTACAATTTAAAATTCTTATTTATTTTTTTATATTTATTTTTTTAAAAAGCCAAGTCAAAACTACTCAATGAACAGTATCAAAAGTCAAAACGTGCATTTAAAAAGGAACGAAGGTAGTATATACTTCCTCCGTTCTTTTACTTATGATCCCGTCAAGTGGGATTTTGTTAGATTCGTCTAATCGCATATATTTATAATATCAAATTTTCATAATTTTTATTGTATGCAATTTGAGTTATTGAGGATTAAAAACGTGTATTGGATTGTATGAAATGTGGGTCCGTGTCATTTAAAGAAAACGGAGGAAGTATATCCTTAGACTTGAAAATTCTTATTTCTTTTAATTTTTATAATATAATTTTATAATCAACATAATTTAAATTAATTGTATATAGGTAGAAACAAAAATTAAAGAAAAATAAAATATAAAATAAAAACATGCATGTATGGACAAAACATACAATCAAACTATAAAATTAAAAAAATATTATAAAAAAGAGAAGAAAAGCCGCCATTTGCAGATGTACCTGGGTAGTGACAGTACTATTTACCTTTTTATACTACCTGCATTTCTCATCTTTGTAGTGGTAAAGTAGAGGTAGTGTGCATTGTGCTACCCATTCATTGTGAATGCCCTGAATGCCCTAAAATGTACGGTTGAGGTTAATGCACACCAACATTTGGAATCACTTAAAAACGGAAAAAATGACAGATAGTTACATTTTCACTTCCAAAAATTCAAATCAATCCTTTTTCTATTTTATTACCAAAATAATCATTTACAAATGCTAATTATGTCCAAATCAGTTCCTTATTCACTAATTATACTCTAATTGCTGACGTGGCAAGGGTTTTAATTTAAACCTGACACGTGTGCATAATATTAGTCATTTTTCTTTTATATTTTTCCAATTCAGTCCTAAATTTTTGTTTTGTTCTATTTAATCCTCTACCCCAATCACTCATTTTTATATTAATTGGCCTCCAACCTTTCAAATTATTTCATTTTAGGCCCAGAACCTTAAATTTTTTATTATTACCAATCCATTTATCAAATAAATGGTCAACATACTTCCATAAATAAAATTAAACACCAAACCTCATACATTGGGTTTGACTGCTTTGTTATCAGGTCTTCCAAGTACCGGAATTTTACAGACTCTCTCTAACCACCCGACCGCAATCGATGGTTCATTGGTTTTGGTTTCATTTCGCAACAATCAACACAATCTTACTTTGCGTCCTACCTTAGGATATAGCAATATTTGAGTAAATGATTTAACTTAAATTTTTTGAAGGTTATGGATACAGGAAGCCTTGGTTTTATTGAAAAAATATTAAAAAATATTATTAAAAATATTTAAAAAATAGCCTAAATTTTATTTTCCACAAAGTATGATTGTGCTGATTGTTGCTGAAGAAAAACCAGAACCAATGAACCATCGGTTAAGGTCGGGTGGTTAGAGAGAGTCCGTAAAATCCGGAACTTCGAAGACCCGATAACAAGGCGGTCAAAACCCAATGTATGAGGTTTGGTATTTAATTTTATTTACGAAAGTATGTTGGGCATTTATTTGATAAATAGATTAGTAATAATAAAAAAATTTAAGGTTTTGGGCCTAAAATGAAATAATTTGAAAGGTTGGAGGCCAATTAATATAAAAATGAGTGATTGGGGTAGATGACTAAATAGAACAAAACAAAAGTTTAGGACTGAATTGACAAAAGATAAAAGAAAAGGGACTAATATTATGCACACGTGTCATGTTTAAATTTAAACACTTGCCACGTCAGCAATTAGAGTATAATTAGTAAACAAAGGACTGATTTGGACATAATTAGCATTTGTAGAGGAGTGTTTTGGTAATAAACTAGAAAAATGACTGATTTGAATTTTTGGAAAAGAAAATGGACCTATTTGTCTTTTTTCCCTTAAAAACGCATTTTCCTCTTCATGATTTTACCCATAGTGGTGGAAACAATTTTATCTCATTTAAATAGTGAAAAGCTTTTTCATCCATACTATGATGAAAACTCTTTTTTTGCCCCCCATGTATTTTGCACGCGATAGGCAAACGAGTTGTCAATGTGTGGGAGTCGGCAAGCTTCGTGTGGCAGACGAGTGGAAAACGTGTGAAGAACGAGTCGCGAACGACTGGAGAACGTGTGAAAGGAAAGAATTTTGCGGAGTGCGAAGAAGCAGCGAGTTAAACTCGACAACAGCCGAGTGGCAACGAGAGAGACTCGACAACGAGAGAGACTCAACTCTGCCGTGTGAGACTCGCCTATTTCCGTGCAAGACTCGACAATAGCTGAGAGAGACTCACCTATAGCCGTGTGAGACCCCATGTATTTTTTGCAAGACTCGACAATAGCCATGTGAGACTCGACAATAGCCGAGTTAGTCTCGACAATAGCCGAGTTAGTCTCGCCTATAGCCGTGTGAGTCTCACAATAGCCGTGTGAGACTCTATGTGTGCCGAGTGGCCTAAAATTTAAGGTTGTTGAAGCATTAAATTTAAGGTGGTTGAAGAATTAAATTATGAATTTAAGGTTGTTGAACATTAAATAAATAATAATGTTGTTGTAACATTTAATGTGAAAATTAATAGTAATTCCGAATGCATGTGTAGTAATGGAAATTTGAATGTGTGTTGCATCGGCTGTTTACGTTTGTCTAAAAAAAAAAGTTACATACGGTTTGAATTCAAAAACTGAAAAACCACTACAAGGATATTGAGAAAATGTTCCATTGGAAGGAAGAGTTTGCATCATCCTCATCACCAATGCACCCCCATCATGGAGCAGATGTATCTTCATCGTCCACTCTGTATGATAGTATTTTCGGAACACCTTTTATTAATGTCGATGGAGTTTTTGAGAATGGAGAATATGGTGGTATGAGAAAAAATATATTATTTTTATTAGATCAGGAAGAAAAAGTATTTGGCGGTAATAATGTTGGTAGGGAATACAATGATTGTATGTTCATGAGCGATATAGTTGTTGAGGATGGTAGTGATGTTATGTTTATGCATGATGAAGTTGCCGATGATAGTGATGATATTTTTAAGCATGATGTAGTTGTTGCCGATGGTAGTGGTGTAGGAGAATGAATTTTTTATGATGATATAATGGTAGTAACAGCGATATAGAGTTTGTTGTTGAAGAAGAGGACAATGGGGAAGATGTGGATGAGGAAGTAGAGGATTCGGAAGATGATGAAAAAATGCGGGAAGAGATGCAAGATTTGTATGAATCGTTCCCATTCGTATGTCGATCGATAGGACTCAATGTTCCATTAATAAAATCAGAACACACGTCACGAATTCCTGAAGTAGAACCATGCAGACACTATGATGGAGCAGATGGGGACGCAGGAGTTGGCACCCAACATGATAGGTGGATATTGCACGAGCAACCTGATTTTCTACCTCCGGTGGATGTTACAGATGAACGATTTGATCCGTATGGGCAACAAGGTTTGGGCATCGGATCACTCTTTCCGATGAAGGATGAACTGAAGAGTGCAGTGGTGCAATATCTACTTGGAAACAATCTTGGGTTCCGGCCTGAGAAATCAGAACCCTCTCGGTATTGGCTGAAGTGTCGACATGGTGATTGTGCTTTTAAAGTACGAGCAGCTGGATCATCTTCTACTTAGAGAGTGTATCAGTTCGTCGAGCATACATGTGAGTTCAACCCGACGATGGGCGCATCACACACGTTACCAACCCGGCAGGTAGGTGAGATCATTGCAAATAAAATAGTAATGAAAGGGCAATTTATGATCCCAGAAGCAGTGCGAAAGGAACTCTTGGATACATACGGATTACGGGTTAGAAATACCATCATATATACTCAATTTTAAAATTATATTTTTTTAGTTTGTTCTGTTATTTAAAAGTAATTAAATATTTGGGGATTTGTTAATTACAGATTAGTTATGCAATGTGCCGCAGAATTAAAGACTACGGAATTGAAGCCACATATGGTTCTGAGGACCAGTCATTTGAGGATTTGTCTAAGTATCTTTCTGCGCTGCAGCAAGCTAATCCCGGTACAATTGTGGATCTAATGGTCGACGAAATAACCAATCAGTTTAAGTACGCATTTATGGCGTTGGGGGGGTCCATTGATGGGTTTTCCAGTGCAAGACCATACATCACAGTAGACGCAACACACTTGAAGTCAAAGTATCGAGGAGTATTATTTGTTGCCATGACTAAGGATGCTAACAACCAAATATTTCCACATGAAACATTTGAAGCAAGCATTGCCCAGCCGCAGAGGGATGTTGATAGTATCAGATGGATCAGCATCCATTCGTGGAGCTGTTGCAGAGGTATTCCCGGACGCGCATCATGCCCTGTGCGTATATCATATTCAGAAAAACCTTTCCAAGTATGGGATACATGTGGTTGAACTGTTTAATCGTGCTGCGAGAAGCTACAGTGAAGCTGATTACAACAAAATAATGGCAGATTTGGAAGGATACTGTGCTGCAGCAGCTCGACACCTAAAGATTTCAGTTGGTGAAGAACGATTTGCTCGCGTGAGATGTCCGGTACTATTTATATTTATTTATTTTTTAATATTTCGTCAAACTAGCCATTTTTTAAAATAATTAAAAAATTATATCAATGAATACAAGCATACAATATTTAACAGCTTAATTTTTTTTATGCTTTAGAATTCTTAAGTTTATATTTTTTTTCTAAACGTTTACTATTTTTTTTATATATTGTATCATATTCCCTCAATGTTGATATTTTTTTAAAAAATTAATATAATTTTGACTACAAAGTATACAATATTTTAAAGTTCGTGGGTTTAGTTTAGTTTTATTATTATTATTATTATTATTATTATTATTATTATTATTATTATTATTATTATTATTATTATTATTATAACCTTGGAAGCGGTTAATTTTATTGTTTATGACACTTCAAGTTTAATTTTTTAGACTAGTTTATTTAAATGATTACAAATTTGTTGGTTTAGTTTAGAAATCCAATCATAGTTTAATTTTTAAAGTACACTAGCTAGAGTTAAAATTTCTAAAAGTTTGCTTACTAATTTTTTAAAGTTAGAGTTTTTAACCTTTAAATTTTTTTAGAAATTTATTATTTCTATGAATTGTATTTTAGTTTAGTTATTTAATCCTATTACTATATTGTTAGGTACGTCGATATGATATCATGACAATGAATACATTACTGTGGGCAATAAGGTTACCTGTATGTTCTTGTCTAGAAGCTGTAAGGTGTGTTGTTGAGAGATGGTTCGCTTAACGGTACGAGAAGGCTATGCGGAGCGACACATATCTTACCGAATATGCTACGGCTAAATTGCGTGCATCAATGAATGTTGGGTCAAGATTAGAGGTGGATCGACTCTCACGTGTAGAATATCGGGTAACACATCAGCACAACACATACAAGGTTAATTTGGAAGAAAAAAATGTGTTCTTGCAATGTTTACCAACACGAGTTGATTAATCATATTAACGTTGTGCCGTAGATCGAAACTTGATTAGTGACAATATCCGGATTAGTGTTGACTGAATTTTAGGGTTAGGTAAAATGATGATTAGAAAGATAGGGGTATGAATATTAATGAAGAACAAGAACACACACAAGATGATAAAATTAACTTATAAGATAAAGGTAGAGAAACTTATGAATGAAGGGGACCCGAACTTGCCAAGGGAAGTGAGTCAAGCTCAAGACAAATGGCTTCCTTCAAGTGCATCATTCATTGACAATCCATCGAGCAAGTTTCCAACTTGATGGCGTGAGGGAAATGAACATAAGTTCAAGACAAACACGGATGGGGGAGAACATTTTTGAAAGAGTGCTCTCGGTTGTGAACTTTGAAATTATGAGAATGGATTTCAATAATAAGTAAAGTTGTTTACAAATGAAGGAGGAGGTCATATATATAGGCCAAACCCCTTAGGACTAAAAGAAATGAAAAATACATCCAAAATGGGCCAGATGCGATTTAGGGAAGCTGATTCGGTTTATACCGAATTGGTGCAGTATAGATCGAATTGAGTTAAAAGATCGCATTGGTCTCACAAGCTTATCTATTTATTATAAAAGGAAAAATGAGTCAATTCGGTCTATGGGATCAATTCAGTCTAGAACGAATTGCACATAAATTCCGAATTGAACATCTATACATAAAATTAACAATAATAACTGAGGGCAATTCGGTCTACGGAGCAATTCGGTTTAGCCAGAATTGGTCACTCAGACCGAATTGAGGACTTTTAGGAAATAATATTACTAATGCGATTTGGTCAATTCGGTTTATGGAAGACCGAATTGGGTATACCGAATTGAGGAAGCTATGGAAATGTTTCTAAGGCATGGAGGCTATGCGGCTTTAGACCGAATTGGGGCCAATTCGGTTTACCGAATTGGGCCCAATTCGGGCTTTTACCGAATTGGCTTCAATGCCTTAGCCAAAATTCACATGCCTTTTATTTTCTACACTATTACAAAATTTATTGTCCGACGTCCGGTGGTGGTTCCGGCTATTCTCCGGCCACTTTTCCGACGAGCTCCTTTTTGGGCCTCTTCATGCTTGTTGGGCTTTCCTTGTGCATCCTAAGGCCTTCTTCCATTTTAATTCCGATGTTGGGAATCCATGTTAATGGATTCCGAGCAGGTCCGGTCTTGATCTATCCGGATCATTATTTGCAATCTTTGGGATTCCTGGGGTTCCAGAATATCTGTTTCCTGCAAGAAAAATTTATACAAGGCATCAGAAAATTTCTTGGCCTTTTGTTTGGAAACTGGCCCTTCAGGGATTATTGGAATAACCAATCCATTGGTTCTGGCGACTACGCCATCCCCACCCCCTTAGGAAGGTTGAGACATCAACCGATCAGAATCCAACTTATCATCTCTTTCGAACAGAGATAAATCAGCAACATTGAAAGTCGGATTAATATTAAAATCATCAGGAAGCTCAATCCGATAGGCATTGTTGTTGATTTTCTCAAGGACTTTGTAAGGTCCTGTTCCGCGGGATGCGAGTTTGACATGCGTCTGTGCAGGAAAATGTTCTTTTCTCATGTGCACTGATAATGGCCAAAATTGACCATTATTTTCAATCTATTTCCGTGTCTAAACATGGACATTTGATCGTATTCCGGTCTTATTTTAATAAGAAAGCAGTTGAATTTAACAGATTTATGCAAGTTTGTATAAATAATAAGCTGGTATTGAAAAACACAAAAATATTGTCTTTTTATTAATTTTATGTTAAAAAATCCAAAAACATGATAAAAACATTAAAAATCCCACATTTGATAATTATGGTCTAGTAATATTTGTTCGGTGGAACACGGGTCCATTAAACGAATCACTAGCCAAATAATCAAGTGGAATAAATATTATATTTATAATATTACATTTTGATGTATATATTTATTTAATTTTTATGTTTATCTTTATTTCCATTTTCTGTTTTAATTAGAATTATTTGGTCCACTAATCCATATTTAATTAATTTGCAGGTGTTTAATTGAATTAAGTCCAATGCAGTCCAAATTGATCCAGTCCAAGATTTTCAGTCCATTTTCCCTAGCCCAATACAATTCCATTAGCCCAATACTTCCAAGCCCATACCACCCTAGCCCAATTATCCACTAGCCCAATCCAATACCACCCTAGCCCAAACAAAACTTAGCCCAACCCTAATCAACCCTAACCCTAAAACTCCCTGCCGCCGGCGCCGCCGCCGCCGGCCGGCGACCCATCTCCGGCGAGTTCCTCCATCTTCACCGCTCACCTCCCACAGGCTGCCGCTCCATCCGACCACCATCGAGCCTCCTCTCACGACCTCCTCAGCCACCACCGCACCACCATTTCCGCCACCAACACCACCCTCATCCACATCAAACCCTCGCACCACTGCCCCGACGCCCTCGCGCCTCCATCCCTCCACTTCGCCGCCATCTCGCCCCCACCTCCATCTTTTCCTCATCTCAACAACCCTCATCTCCGAAACTCTCTCCTGTCCAGCCTCCAGAACCAACACCATCATCCGCCGCATCTCCACACTCCGGCCTCCACTGCCTCCGTCCTCTCCATCTCCCCAAGCACCGGCCGCCGCCTCCACCATTCCCAAGCTCCCTCCGGCCAAACCCCCATTTTTCAGAAAACCAAGCAAGAGAAATTGGGAAATTGGAACCGAGATGGAGAAAACATGAAGATGGGGGAAGAAAAGAAAATCGATGAGAGAAACAAGAAAAATGGGGAAGGAAGAAAAACTGAGAAAAATTAGAAAAAGAAAGAAGATGGAAAAGACAATGGAGAATTGGAAAATTGGAACCGAGGAAAGAGGAAGAAGGAAATAATAGAGAAGGAAATAATAGAGAAGAGAGATGGGATCGAGACAGACATTGAAAAAGAGAGAGAGAAAATTAATTCACTTTGTCGCGGAAGTGTGTTCCGCGACAAAATGCTCCGCGCCCAAAAATATGCTCCGCGCCCAAGAACTACTCCGAGACTGTGAGAGGAAAATCAAGCCACAAAAGTTTGTCGCGGAACATGGTTCCGCGACAAAGTGGATCGCGCCCAAGCAGTACTCCGCGCCAGTGAGAGAAAAGGGGCATGTCACGTGACAGCCCACACCCTCCATTTTGAAATTTCCCATGTGCCACAATACTCAGGAAGTCCCAGGATCGCAGCTCCACCAATGCAAAAATTCTTGTCTTTTCCCCTGGACCTCGAAGTCCCGGCCCCTCCTGGGCGCCATCTTGGAGCTAAAAAGTGTGTCCTGAAGCAGAATTTGTTCCGCGACAAGGCATAATTGTTTGGCGACCAGATGGGCCTAGTGGGCCTAGGGCTAATTTTCCACCTCTATAAATATATCCTCCCACCCCCTTGAACAGTAGCTACACACCCATATTTTTTAGATTAGTTTTGTTTTTCCTCTTGGGGCACCACTGTGCTCACAAGAAATTTGAGAAATGATGGTCTCATGGCCATGTATTTTTCATTTTTAGTTAGTTGGTTTTAAGCAATAAATGGGTTTATAGTAGTGTAGCCATTTTTATATTATTTACATGCTTTTTAGTGTAATTTTGGGTTGAAAAACACTTAATCAATGAGTGTGTTTAAACCATTATTTTTGGCTTTTGTTGTTATATGAGAAAATATGTCCCAAAATATTGTCATGTGATTTTCCCATGGTTTATTTACTGTCTTGCTTGTATTATGGTCACTTGACCATTTTTATTATCTTTAGATAGATTTAATGCTTTATTAGGATTAATAAATGTATAACCACTTGATGCCTATCTCTTGCTAGATTTATTAGTGTAGTTTTCACTTAAATCTCAGTCTCTTAGTATAGTTGGTGGATGTTGTGCTGCCTCTTAGTGTTTTAGTTTATTTTTTATTTTCTTTTTCGTTTAATAGATCTAGAAAGTGGATGGCATTTTAGTGTTTATGCATATTTATTTAAAATTGCATCCCCTATATTGCATTGCACCACATTGTAACCCCACGGGTTGCAATGTAATTTTCCCGTTGTGATCCCACGGATCACAACGCACACCCATGTAATGCAATATAAGGGGTTATGCTGCCAAAATTTTTATAAAATATTTTAAAACCCTTTGTCGCCATGCACTCTTGTCGCGGAACCACGTTCCGCGACAAAACCCCTGTTTAGCGACAGAGGACCAAATTCTTGCATTTTGTCTGCATGGCTTTTGTCGCGAAATACCCTTGTCGCGGAACCACGTTTCGCGACAAAATCTTATTCCGAGACAGAAAATTATGCCTTGCCATTAATTTTGAAACCCCTTGGTCGCGATGCAACCCTTGTCGCGGAACCACGTTCCGCGACAAAATCCTTGATTAGCGACCAAGGACCCAAATACTTGTAATTTTATTTTGGGAGGACTCTGGCGCGGAACCTTTGTCGCGGAACCACGTACCGCGACAAAATCCTTGTTCCGCGACCAGGAATTATGTCCTTACCAATTTTTCAACCCTCTTTGTCGCTATGCCTCTTTGTCGCGGAACCATGTTCCGCGACAAAATTTTTGCTTAGCGACAAAACAAACCCTAACTTTCAAAATATTAATTTCTCTTATTTCCCACCCTTTTGTCGCGAAACCCTTGTCGCGGAACCATGCTCCGCAACACAAACTCTATTCCGCGACAAAATGGCACTTTCTGCCAAATTTTTATTCTTCATCTCACCCCATTAATTAATTGAACCTTTATATTAATATTTTGAGGTTGAGATCCAATGATCTCAACCCATGATTAATTTGATATAAAGAACTTTGTTCAATTCCCCATTAAAAGATTCTTCTACAAATAATTAAACTCTAATGATCTAAGTATATAATCCGGACTGTAATTAATTAATTATGGAATGAGTGATTATTTAGACATGAAGAGTGATTATGGATTCATTTCCATACCTTGCATGAGAAACCAATGTCTCTCATGCAAGATGACCCAAAAATATTTTCTTTTATTTATTTGTCTTTTTCGTGTTGTGTGAAACAACTAATAAGGAATATACCAGATTAATGTTGGCGGGTATTTCCACACGGATAACTAGCTCGTGGTCTGTATATTAATTATTAGATGTTATTTTGCATGGTCCGAATAGCGGTCGGTCGAAGCCTTGGCGGTTCGTCCATCCGGGATTATAATAGCTGCTCAGCTGACTCCTACCCGGATACAGTTTTCTTTTCTTTATCTTAATTTCAAACCCGAATCTGGAGCTGTAGTAATGTTAGATGATGTTTGCCAATGTCATCTAATAATTACTACAGTGATAGAACATGTGGGTTTTTATCCAAATTCATAGATAGTGGAGTTTAAGATGACAGTGGCAACTGTCATTTGAGGCATTCCACTGTCTAAAAATCATTCCATCCAAATGAGAGGGAAATTGGACAGCAGATGTTTGCAGTCCACCCAATCGTTTTGCCATCTTTTTAGCCAAATAAATTCTTCTCATCTCCGGCTATTTCATCTTTGTGTTCCAACTTCTGTCTAAACCCACCTTATATTTTGGGTTATTTAATTTTACACTTCTCTATAACTTTATGCATGATATTATTATGTAGATATTGTGGTCAATATTATTTTGGGATCCTTCCCTTGGACACAGGAGTCTTGATTTTGAATCAGATGTTTCATAATAAATTTCCAACAAAAATTCCTTTATAAAATCCGGATCTGAGTAAGGGATAAATTCAACAGTTATGACTAATTCATATCCGACTGGGGGTTGATTTTGGGAAATTAGAAGCAGAGTCAGCGATTAGGTCTCACCTAGACTGAAAGGGTCTGTGTTCTTATTGAGAGTCTAGTACCTGATAGGGAATGATTTTCAGATTTATTATTTTCCAAAATTGCTGTTTGTTGGAAATCTTGTATTAAATATTGCAATGGGTCAGATTCCACTTGGATTCCAATAAGGTGTGACAGATAATACTAGAGGAACAACATTCGGGCCTTGGTTATTTTCTAAGGTAGGGTTGAGTATTCTTTCAACTACTATCTTCTTCTGCCAAAGCCTATTTTTGAGTCCTGAGTGAGTGCATCCGGAACGAACTAATTTATTAGTTCGTTTCATTAGTTTGTATCTCATAACCACCCGACGAGAAGTGAACACTGCGAGCGGTTCACCGAGAATAGGGAATTCTTGATCCACATCCGGTCATTCTGACTGGGGGCTTTCTTTTACTACCAGGGTCAGACTTTCAAAAACCTCCGAGTGATAGGATTTTAAATGCTTTCTTTACCGCTTTCTTTTAAATGCTTTCATTAGAGGTCACTCGGTTGTATTGAGAGTTGCGTAACTGTTACTAGGACTGATAGTTAAGGGATAGTTCAGGGCTTGATTAGAATCTTTGGGTGTGACATGGGGGAATGATAGTGGTACTTGCCACTTCAATAAATGATTTGTCAGGTGTTGCTTGTCCACCACAGATGAATAACATGCCTCTACACGGCCGTGTAAGGGCAGTTGTGAGTCTGTGGTATCTTAGATTTTGCTGTCTTAAGAGCATGTAAACTCTTGCTGTAAGTACCTGTCTGTTAAAGGGAACATGGTATAGAGAGCATGAGAATTAGCTAACTGAACGAATTATCCCAAACTAAGATCTGCGTATTAAAATGGAAGTTTAATTGTGTTTCATCTGAATCTTGTCCAATTTTTATTATTTTCTTCCTGTCCCTTCTGTCTTATTTTAAATCTGCTTTCTTAGATAACTTTAACCGCTTTCTTAGAATAATTTTATTGCTTTCTTAGATTAAATTTAATTCGCTTTCTAGAATAATTTTATCTGCTTAATTTAATTGCTTTCATAATATAATTTAAATTCTGTCAAGTAGTTGTTAGTCATTTCACAAACTCGAATCGAGTAACCGAGTGGAAAATCTTAGTAAACGGCGTGGGCCCTGCTTCCATCGCACATCCTCCAGTGAACGATCCGGTACTTACTATAAATACTGCAATTTTTGACTCCGTGCGCTTTCGGGGGCACAGTTTCTTAACACGAGTAAATACAAATGTGATTTTTCAGAAAATACTCATGTAGTGGGAATCTGCCGAAAGTTTCATGGCAGGGAATCTCATGACATGAAATCATGAGAAGTATCATGGCACATATGCCGGGGACCCTCAGTGTGACAGGCTGAAGGTCAATTTATCCCGGTTGTATCATGAGATTTGTCAGAAGTTTCATGGCAGAGAGGACCACATTGCCATTTGAAATTAAAGCCCCTCACATGAGTAATAAAGAGTAACAACCTTAATATATCCCTAAACCCTTTCCCACGAATCACAACTCATTTCATTTAATAAATTCAAACCTGATATATTTTAGAAAAATACTCGTGTTAATGAAATTTGTCAAAAGTTTCATGGCGCCGTTGCCGGGGAGGATGCAGCGTCGTTTATTAAGAGAATTACACTCCTGATTACTCATAGTTAGTTTAGTGTTAGTTTAGTGTATTTATTTCAGAACAGAGAAGTACCCTCAAATCAATTAAACATTTAGAGTACTAAGACTCTAAATGTGAGGATGTTGATTTGAAGGGAAAACCTAACCAATTGGGTATTTTTGCTTGCAGGAATCATGGAGCCACCAAAATGGTGTACGGAGTTAAATGTGGAAGTGTAGCATTGGGGCTACACTACTTTGATTTTTCGTTTAATTACACTTCGCCAATTGCAAAATCTAGGTTAATTAAACGAGAAATCAAAGAAATGGAGAAGTGTAGCAGTGGAGCTACACTAATTGGCAATTGTAAATTGCACAACACGTGAGACTCACGTGTTTGTCATCTCCACCACATCCGGACCACGAAGCTCAATCGCTGCTCCATCGCTCATCCACCTCAACACCACCACTGCGCTGAGGAAACCCTCATCACTGGTGAAACGATAAATGGAGCAGCAGATCTTCGGAATGGCAATTGCTCACACCCATCGGACAAGCCACGGCCATCATCTCACTTTCCGTCGCCCCTGTCCCGACCGAGCATCTAAACAGGTTCCCGGTTGGATTAGTTCTGTAATTGACCGAAGATTATATCCGGAATTCAAAGAAATTTAAAATCCGGAATAATTTTCGCAAGCACGGAATTAATCCAACCTAAATTTCTGCAAGTCAAAATTATATGTATACATATATTTACATTTATATCTCTTGTGGATATTATTAAATAATTTGGGTGTTAGTCAATTGAATCACATTTGGAGTACTAAGACTCTAAATGTGAGGATGTTGATATTTTTGAGAAAATCCGATAACTTCTTCTGTGTTTGCTCTGCAGGAATTTGTGGAATCACCAAAAAGAAAATTAAAGCTCCAAAACAGGTTCCCGGTTGGATTGATTCTGTGATTAGTTGAAAGTATTCCTGGAATTTAAAGCAATTTAAAATCCGGAATAACATTTATAAGAACAGAATTAATCCAACCTAATTCATGCAAGTGAATATGGTAGATTAAATTTTAAAAAAAAATTCAAAAATGTGATTGAACAATTTTGATGAAAATCAGAATTTTTCTTAAGTATTGGGCATCGAACAATCGCCTTGTTCGACGAACCAAACGATCACACATAGCCAAAATCATCGAACATTTAATTGGTTTGACAAAAAAGGCTATCGGAATTATTCTTCTATCTTTCATGTTAATATTTTCTCCCTCCCTCCCTCCTCTTTTATTTTATTTTGATTTTGATAATGTGTTTAAGTAGGAATTGATTTACTCACATTTCGAGCAAGGCTCAAAATGTGAGGATGTTGATTCTTCACTTAAAAAAAAAAAAAAAAAAAAGTGCGTGTGCTGCTTTTCTTTTTGTTTATTTTTATTATTTTATATTTAAACCCAGCATAAAGCATGTATAAATATGTCAGTGATTCACATATTCGATTTTGGTTTATGATTAAATTTTCAAACTTTTAAATTGGGATAATATAATTGAATACATGCTTGATATGAATTTTTGAGGTTTTGAGTTATAAAAATTTAATGATATCATCATCTTGTTGGGTAATGAGTCCTCATGTTGAGAATTTAATTGAATAGATTGTAAGAATTTTTCAAAGATTAAATTTAAGAATATTGTATGACATGAATGAATCATTCCATGTGAGATTTGAGCCATGAGTCATTTTTTACTCATTCTTTTCTTTGATGTGTGAAAATCATTTTAATTAAAGGAAACTAGAACTTGCGATTGGGACCGATTCAAGACCATGCCATATTTCAAAGATCGAGAATATGATCGAGGCACTTAGAAAAACCAAAATTTTTAGCCTTCTTTTGAATTCCAAACCCAAAAAAAATATTTTCCCTTTAGGATTAACCACT
This sequence comes from Hygrophila difformis, assembly GCA_030278955.1. Taxonomy (NCBI): domain Eukaryota; kingdom Viridiplantae; phylum Streptophyta; class Magnoliopsida; order Lamiales; family Acanthaceae; genus Hygrophila; species Hygrophila difformis. Next base: position 39,063,032 of record JAOANR010000013.1, on the reverse strand, counting down.
TTGAGCCTTTAAGCCTAATTTTTCTTTGAAGCCCTCTATATTATTCCTAGCCTTCTAAAAAGACCAAAAAAAAAAAAAAAAAAAATTCAAACCCAAGTGTGCAAGAATAAATTTTATCAAGGCATTACAATTTTTGATCATCAACAAAATCTCAATCGGTATTCAAAAATCCGATCAAGAAAAAAAAAAAAGAAGAAGAAAGAAAAAGAAAAAGAAAAGAAAAATAAAAATGTTGAGATCCATTCAACAGAAGTAAATTGCAAATGACAAAGCAAATTAGACATAGTCTAATGTCATGCAATATGAAAAGAAAAGCACAAAAAAAAAAAAAAAAAGAGGAGAAAAATATTGATGATCATAAATTTTAAATAAAAATATGCCATGTTATGATAATATTAATTCTTGCCACTTCTTAGCCCAATAATTTCCCTTCCATACCTAATGTTACAACCGTATGCCCCGTTATAACCCTTGAATAAGACCTCGGGATCTCGATTTGAAGAAATGAGCCGGTGGCGAGTTGGTCCAATTGCAAGCATATGGAATAATTTAATTAAATTTGATTATGAGTGCTCATTGATAAAACCCCTTTTTGAGAGTGAGTGAAATTTCCGTCTCTACTATATGTGAGGCTCTGCTTTTAATTATGTTCATGTCATACTTTAATTCTAGAATTAAATCAATGAATTTTTCTAAACGTGATATTCATGAAGAATTCTCAATAATGACTGATTTGTAGGCCTGATTTAGTGAGAAGTATCATTTTATTAAACACTGCAATCAAGAGAATTTAATACTTGTAGTTTTTGATTGTCTTATCCCAATCTAAAAAGAATGAAATTTTTGAAGCCACGAAAATAGATTGAATATGTAGAGTCCGTGTTCTTAGGAACATTGACTCTGACTGCTCGGGGACGATCAGTATTAAATGTGAGGATGTTGATAATGGCCAAAATTGACCATTATTTTCAATCTATTTCCGTGTCTAAACATGGACATTTGATCGTATTCCGGTCTTATTTTAATAAGAAAGCAGTTGAATTTAACAGATTTATGCAAGTTTGTATAAATAATAAGCTGGTATTGAAAAACACAAAAATATTGTCTTTTTATTAATTTTATGTTAAAAAATCCAAAAACATGATAAAAACATTAAAAATCCCACATTTGATAATTATGGTCTAGTAATATTTGTTCGGTGGAACACGGGTCCATTAAACGAATCACTAGCCAAATAATCAAGTGGAATAAATATTATATTTATAATATTACATTTTGATGTATATATTTATTTAATTTTTATGTTTATCTTTATTTCCATTTTCTGTTTTAATTAGAATTATTTGGTCCACTAATCCATATTTAATTAATTTGCAGGTGTTTAATTGAATTAAGTCCAATGCAGTCCAAATTGATCCAGTCCAAGATTTTCAGTCCATTTTCCCTAGCCCAATACAATTCCATTAGCCCAATACTTCCAAGCCCATACCACCCTAGCCCAATTATCCACTAGCCCAATCCAATACCACCCTAGCCCAAACAAAACTTAGCCCAACCCTAATCAACCCTAACCCTAAAACTCCCTGCCGCCGGCGCCGCCGCCGCCGGCCGGCGACCCATCTCCGGCGAGTTCCTCCATCTTCACCGCTCACCTCCCACAGGCTGCCGCTCCATCCGACCACCATCGAGCCTCCTCTCACGACCTCCTCAGCCACCACCGCACCACCATTTCCGCCACCAACACCACCCTCATCCACATCAAACCCTCGCACCACTGCCCCGACGCCCTCGCGCCTCCATCCCTCCACTTCGCCGCCATCTCGCCCCCACCTCCATCTTTTCCTCATCTCAACAACCCTCATCTCCGAAACTCTCTCCTGTCCAGCCTCCAGAACCAACACCATCATCCGCCGCATCTCCACACTCCGGCCTCCACTGCCTCCGTCCTCTCCATCTCCCCAAGCACCGGCCGCCGCCTCCACCATTCCCAAGCTCCCTCCGGCCAAACCCCCATTTTTCAGAAAACCAAGCAAGAGAAATTGGGAAATTGGAACCGAGATGGAGAAAACATGAAGATGGGGGAAGAAAAGAAAATCGATGAGAGAAACAAGAAAAATGGGGAAGGAAGAAAAACTGAGAAAAATTAGAAAAAGAAAGAAGATGGAAAAGACAATGGAGAATTGGAAAATTGGAACCGAGGAAAGAGGAAGAAGGAAATAATAGAGAAGGAAATAATAGAGAAGAGAGATGGGATCGAGACAGACATTGAAAAAGAGAGAGAGAAAATTAATTCACTTTGTCGCGGAAGTGTGTTCCGCGACAAAATGCTCCGCGCCCAAAAATATGCTCCGCGCCCAAGAACTACTCCGAGACTGTGAGAGGAAAATCAAGCCACAAAAGTTTGTCGCGGAACATGGTTCCGCGACAAAGTGGATCGCGCCCAAGCAGTACTCCGCGCCAGTGAGAGAAAAGGGGCATGTCACGTGACAGCCCACACCCTCCATTTTGAAATTTCCCATGTGCCACAATACTCAGGAAGTCCCAGGATCGCAGCTCCACCAATGCAAAAATTCTTGTCTTTTCCCCTGGACCTCGAAGTCCCGGCCCCTCCTGGGCGCCATCTTGGAGCTAAAAAGTGTGTCCTGAAGCAGAATTTGTTCCGCGACAAGGCATAATTGTTTGGCGACCAGATGGGCCTAGTGGGCCTAGGGCTAATTTTCCACCTCTATAAATATATCCTCCCACCCCCTTGAACAGTAGCTACACACCCATATTTTTTAGATTAGTTTTGTTTTTCCTCTTGGGGCACCACTGTGCTCACAAGAAATTTGAGAAATGATGGTCTCATGGCCATGTATTTTTCATTTTTAGTTAGTTGGTTTTAAGCAATAAATGGGTTTATAGTAGTGTAGCCATTTTTATATTATTTACATGCTTTTTAGTGTAATTTTGGGTTGAAAAACACTTAATCAATGAGTGTGTTTAAACCATTATTTTTGGCTTTTGTTGTTATATGAGAAAATATGTCCCAAAATATTGTCATGTGATTTTCCCATGGTTTATTTACTGTCTTGCTTGTATTATGGTCACTTGACCATTTTTATTATCTTTAGATAGATTTAATGCTTTATTAGGATTAATAAATGTATAACCACTTGATGCCTATCTCTTGCTAGATTTATTAGTGTAGTTTTCACTTAAATCTCAGTCTCTTAGTATAGTTGGTGGATGTTGTGCTGCCTCTTAGTGTTTTAGTTTATTTTTTATTTTCTTTTTCGTTTAATAGATCTAGAAAGTGGATGGCATTTTAGTGTTTATGCATATTTATTTAAAATTGCATCCCCTATATTGCATTGCACCACATTGTAACCCCACGGGTTGCAATGTAATTTTCCCGTTGTGATCCCACGGATCACAACGCACACCCATGTAATGCAATATAAGGGGTTATGCTGCCAAAATTTTTATAAAATATTTTAAAACCCTTTGTCGCCATGCACTCTTGTCGCGGAACCACGTTCCGCGACAAAACCCCTGTTTAGCGACAGAGGACCAAATTCTTGCATTTTGTCTGCATGGCTTTTGTCGCGAAATACCCTTGTCGCGGAACCACGTTTCGCGACAAAATCTTATTCCGAGATAGAAAATTATGCCTTGCCATTAATTTTGAAACCCCTTGGTCGCGATGCAACCCTTGTCGCGGAACCACGTTCCGCGACAAAATCCTTGATTAGCGACCAAGGACCCAAATACTTGTAATTTTATTTTGGGAGGACTCTGGCGCGGAACCTTTGTCGCGGAACCACGTACCGCGACAAAATCCTTGTTCCGCGACCAGGAATTATGTCCTTACCAATTTTTCAACCCTCTTTGTCGCTATGCCTCTTTGTCGCGGAACCATGTTCCGCGACAAAATTTTTGCTTAGCGACAAAACAAACCCTAACTTTCAAAATATTAATTTCTCTTATTTCCCACCCTTTTGTCGCGAAACCCTTGTCGCGGAACCATGCTCCGCAACACAAACTCTATTCCGCGACAAAGTGGCACTTTCTGCCAAATTTTTATTCTTCATCTCACCCCATTAATTAATTGAACCTTTATATTAATATTTTGAGGTTGAGATCCAATGATCTCAACCCATGATTAATTTGATATAAAGAACTTTGTTCAATTCCCCATTAAAAGATTCTTCTACAAATAATTAAACTCTAATGATCTAAGTATATAATCCGGACTGTAATTAATTAATTATGGAATGAGTGATTATTTAGACATGAAGAGTGATTATGGATTCATTTCCATACCTTGCATGAGAAACCAATGTCTCTCATGCAAGATGACCCAAAAATATTTTCTTTTATTTATTTGTCTTTTTCGTGTTGTGTGAAACAACTAATAAGGAATATACCAGATTAATGTTGGCGGGTATTCCCACACGGATAACTAGCTCGTGGTCTGTATATTAATTATTAGATGTTATTTTGCATGGTCCGAATAGCGGTCGGTCGAAGCCTTGGCGGTTCGTCCATCCGGGATTATAATAGCTGCTCAGCTGACTCCTACCCGGATACAGTTTTCTTTTCTTTATCTTAATTTCAAACCCGAATCTGGAGCTGTAGTAATGTTAGATGATGTTTGCCAATGTCATCTAATAATTACTACAGTGATAGAACATGTGGGTTTTTATCCAAATTCATAGATAGTGGAGTTTAAGATGACAGTGGCAACTGTCATTTGAGGCATTCCACTGTCTAAAAATCATTCCATCCAAATGAGAGGGAAATTGGACAGCAGATGTTTGCAGTCCACCCAATCGTTTTGCCATCTTTTTAGCCAAATAAATTCTTCTCATCTCCGGCTATTTCATCTTTGTGTTCCAACTTCTGTCTAAACCCACCTTATATTTTGGGTTATTTAATTTTACACTTCTCTATAACTTTATGCATGATATTATTATGTAGATATTGTGGTCAATATTATTTTGGGATCCTTCCCTTGGACACAGGAGTCTTGATTTTGAATCAGATGTTTCATAATAAATTTCCAACAAAAATTCCTTTATAAAATCCGGATCTGAGTAAGGGATAAATTCAACAGTTATGACTAATTCATATCCGACTGGGGGTTGATTTTGGGAAATTAGAAGCAGAGTCAGCGATTAGGTCTCACCTAGACTGAAAGGGTCTGTGTTCTTATTGAGAGTCTAGTACCTGATAGGGAATGATTTTCAGATTTATTATTTTCCAAAATTGCTGTTTGTTGGAAATCTTGTATTAAATATTGCACTGGGTCAGATTCCACTTGGATTCCAATAAGGTGTGACAGATAATACTAGAGGAACAACATTCGGGCCTTGGTTATTTTCTAAGGTAGGGTTGAGTATTCTTTCAACTACTATCTTCTTCTGCCAAAGCCTATTTTTGAGTCCTGAGTGAGTGCATCCGGAACGAACTAATTTATTAGTTCGTTTCATTAGTTTGTATCTCATAACCACCCGACGAGAAGTGAACACTGCGAGCGGTTCACCGAGAATAGGGAATTCTTGATCCACATCCGGTCATTCTGACTGGGGGCTTTCTTTTACTACCAGGGTCAGACTTTCAAAAACCTCCGAGTGATAGGATTTTAAATGCTTTCTTTACCGCTTTCTTTTAAATGCTTTCATTAGAGGTCACTCGGTTGTATTGAGAGTTGCGTAACTGTTACTAGGACTGATAGTTAAGGGATAGTTCAGGGCTTGATTAGAATCTTTGGGTGTGACATGGGGGAATGATAGTGGTACTTGCCACTTCAATAAATGATTTGTCAGGTGTTGCTTGTCCACCACAGATGAATAACATGCCTCTACACGGCCGTGTAAGGGCAGTTGTGAGTCTGTGGTATCTTAGATTTTGCTGTCTTAAGAGCATGTAAACTCTTGCTGTAAGTACCTGTCTGTTAAAGGGAACATGGTATAGAGAGCATGAGAATTAGCTAACTGAACGAATTATCCCAAACTAAGATCTGCGTATTAAAATGGAAGTTTAATTGTGTTTCATCTGAATCTTGTCCAATTTTTATTATTTTCTTCCTGTCCCTTCTGTCTTATTTTAAATCTGCTTTCTTAGATAACTTTAACCGCTTTCTTAGAATAATTTTATTGCTTTCTTAGATTAAATTTAATTCGCTTTCTAGAATAATTTTATCTGCTTAATTTAATTGCTTTCATAATATAATTTAAATTCTGTCAAGTAGTTGTTAGTCATTTCACAAACTCGAATCGAGTAACCGAGTGGAAAATCTTAGTAAACGGCGTGGGCCCTGCTTCCATCGCACATCCTCCAGTGAACGATCCGGTACTTACTATAAATACTGCAATTTTTGACTCCGTGCGCTTTCGGGGGCACAGTTTCTTAACACGAGTAAATACAAATGTGATTTTTCAGAAAATACTCATGTAGTGGGAATCTGCCGAAAGTTTCATGGCAGGGAATCTCATGACATGAAATCATGAGAAGTATCATGGCACATATGCCGGGGACCCTCAGTGTGACAGGCTGAAGGTCAATTTATCCCGGTTGTATCATGAGATTTGTCAGAAGTTTCATGGCAGAGAGGACCACATTGCCATTTGAAATTAAAGCCCCTCACATGAGTAATAAAGAGTAACAACCTTAATATATCCCTAAACCCTTTCCCACGAATCACAACTCATTTCATTTAATAAATTCAAACCTGATATATTTTAGAAAAATACTCGTGTTAATGAAATTTGTCAAAAGTTTCATGCACCCAGACCCAATCTCCTGGTTTCAGCAACAGCCTTTTTTTGCCCCCTGTTGGCAAATTTGGCATATGTCTCTGATGCCTTCAGCAAACTGTTCCGAACCTTCTCGTGTAGATCCTTGATTGCTTTATCCCTATCCCTGCCATTGAAGTTAAGATGCTCACTACTAGGTAGTGGCAGAAAATCGAGAGGGGTCATCGGGTTAAATCCATAAACAACCTCGAAGGGTGACATGTGTGTGGCACGATGAATGTGGCGGTTATAAGCAAATTTAATGTAAGGCAAACATTCATCCCAACTTTTAGAGCTCGAAGAAGTAATTATGCGTAGAAGGCTACCCAATACACGATTTACCGCTTCTGTCTGCCCGTCCGTCTGAGGATGGTAAGACATTGAGAATAAAAGTTGTGTACCCATTTCACGCCAAAATCCCTTCCAGAAATAGCTTACGAACTTGGCATCTCGGTCTGACACAATTGACTTTTGTACTCCATGAAGACGTACCACTTCCCTGAAGAATAAATTCGAGATATGCCTGGCATCATTGGTCTTCGCACATGGTATGAAATGTGCCATCTTGGAGAATCGATCAACTACCACAAAGATTGAATCTTTGCCTCTTGCAGTCCGTGGTAGTCCAAGCACGAAGTCCATTGATATGTCCAGCCAGGGTCCTTCTGGCACAGGTAACGCTTGATATAAGCCGTGGGGTTTAACAGTTGACTTGGCCTTCAAACAGACCAAGCACTTAGCAATGAAGCGAACAACCTGAGCCTGCATCTTTGGCCAGTAGAACTTTTCAATGAGAATCCCCAGAGTTGCATCTTTCCCAAAGTGTCCCATGAGACCACCTCCGTGAGCCTCTTGAATTAGTAACTCCCTGACAGATCCCTTTGGGATGCATAATCTATTTCCTTAGTAAAGAAACCCGTTTAGTTGGGAAAACTCCTTGAAACCATTATGCCTTGTCTTCTCGTACAATACTCTGAAGTCTTCGTCAGTGGAGTACTGACTCTTGATATGCTCAAATCCGAAGAGGTGAGTAGTTGCAAATGTGGCCAATGCTGTTCTTCTGGAGAGTGCATCTGCAACCACATTGTCTTTCCCTTTTTTTATACTTAATCACGTAAGGGAAGGATTCAATAAATGTGCTCCACCGAGCATGTCTTTTGCTCAATCGTCCCTGAACCCTTATGTGCTTAAGTGTCTCATGATCAGTGTTGATCACGAATTCTCTTCCTCTCAGATAGTGTTGCCATGTTTTCAATGATTGAACAACAGCATACAATTCCATGTCGTATGTGGAATAGTTCAGTTGTGCTCCACTGAACTTCTCACTGTAATATGCTATCGGTCTTCCTTCTTGAAGCAACACTGCTCCCATGCCCGTTCCTGACGCATCACTTTAAATTTCAAATGGCAGATCAAAGTTTGGTAATGCTAGGAATGGGGCATGAGTGAGCCTATTCTTGAGGTCATCGAATGCCTTTTGTTGTGCTGGCCCCCACTTAAATGGAATGTCCTTCCTAAGTAATGCAGTAATCGGGGCCGCAATGACGCTAAACTGCGGAACGAATCTTCTGAAGAAACCACTCAAACCCAGAAAACTGCGTACTTCATGCACAATGGTTGGCGGCTTCCAGTCAGTTATGGCATTGATCTTTGATTCGTCCACTTTCAGTCCATCTTTTCCTACGACAAACCCAAGAAATGTCACCTTCGGCACACAGAAGCTACACTTCACGAAGTTGGCATACAGGCGAACTTCTCTCAATCGATCCAGTACCTGTTGCACATGATTTACATGATCGATTAGAGTACAGCTGTAAATAAGAATGTCATCAAAATAAACTACTACAAATTTTCCTATGAATTGCCGAAGAGTCTCATTCATCAAACACATAAATTTAGAGGGGGCGTTTGTAAGACCGAATGGCATAACGAGCCATTCATATAGACCAAACTTCGTATTGAAGGCGGTCTTCCATTCATCCCCTGATTGCATCCTGATTTGATGATATCCGCTCTTTAAATCAATTTTGGTGAAGAGGCTAGCACCACCAAGTTTGTCCAACATGTCGTCCAGTCGCGTACTTGGATGACGATATTTGACAGTAATAGCATTGTCTGCCCGACAGTCAACACACATACGCCATTTGCCATTCTTCTTCGGGACAAGTAAGACTGGGACGGTACACGGAGATAAACTTTCTCGAACCGGTACGCAGGCCTGTTGGGAATCGAAGCTCCAGGCACAAAGTCAATACGATGTTCCACGCCTCGGAGTGGTGGTAAACCAGCTGGCACTTCTTCCGGGAAAATATCTTGATTCTTGTCAAGTATCCTGGAAAATTCCAAAGGCAAATCAGGCATAGTAGGAACAGTTCTGTTGACAGATTCATCAGGTTTAATTAATGCAAGAAAACAGTGACCTGAGAAGTCAGGTTCTTGTGCTGCTTGCTGAAATGCTGTCTTGGTCAATATCAGACATTGATCCAAGTTTGATGAACCTTCACCTATTTTGGCTTTTCCTCTTTCCTTTGCCTTTTGGTCAGCTTCTGCTTGAGCTACTTTATTTTTCAACTTCTCCTGGTCTAACCTGACAGCTTTTACAGATAAAGGCTTAAACAGATATTCTTTTTGTCCATGTTTAAAATATAAAACATTAGATCTTCCTCGGTAATTGGTATCCTTGTCATAAAGCCACGGTCTTCCAAGTAAAACGTGACATGCGTTCATGGGAACAACATCACATAATACTCTTTCCGAGTAGGTCCCTTTTGTGATAGAGACCCATGCTTGTTGGGAGACCTTGGTCTTGCCACTGTTGTTCATCCAATGTAGTAAGTAGGGACTGGAATGCTCCTCTGTTGGCAGTTGCAATCTGCGCACAGTATATAAAATGACAATATTAGTGCAGCTTCCGTTATCAACAATGACAGTGGCATTATTGCCCTGAATGGTGCAACGACAATGGAAGAGATTTTCCCTTTGTTCGTCGGGTGAGATTTCTGGCTCTCTGTCAGCGTTTAGCACTCTCATGGTTACCAGCAGATTCACGTCTTCCTCGTTGTCCTCATTGATTTCTTGATTGACTAGTTCATCAATTTGATAGCGTCTTAGATCTTCGTCACAGTCATCCTCATCCACAGAATCAACAACTTTGAACACTCCGGGTTCAACCTCGATCACTGGTCTCTCTTCTTCCCCAGTATTGAGTATTGCCACTCGCCTCGGATTATTGCATTCATTGGCATAATGGCCTTTCTTGCTGCATTTCCAACAAGTGATTTCTCTTTTGTCTTTGGTTGGTGGGTGTTGTTCTCGGCCCTGGTTTTTATTTCTATCTTCCCGGTTGTATTCCCTGAAATTCTTGCCCAATTCAAACCTCTTAGGCTTGTAACCTCCCTCATCACGAACCGAAGACGGTGTAGGCTAGAGGTTTTTGGGCCTCTCTGTCCGTTCTGGTGGTTTGATCAACCAAGGTTTATTTGGGTTGTAACCGGTGGAAGTCCTATGGGTCCTTCTCTTGAGTTGGGCCTCGAACTTTGCAGCTTTTCTTACTAGATCAGTGATATTTACATATCCTCTCATGTCCATTTCTTCGAAAATTTCAGGTCTCAAACATTTGGCAAATCTGGTCAAGGTGATCAAAGGGTCTTCATTGAACTGTGCTCGCATCATGAGCATTTCCATTTCGCGGTAGTATTCCTCAACAGTTCTGGACTTCTGCTTCAGACTGATCACCTTCATGTACATGTCCGGCTTGTAGGTAGGAGGCACGAATCTTCTTTCCATGAGTTGCAGAAAATATTCCCAGTCGGTGACTTGGGGTTGTCCAGCATTGTGATGATCAATCGTGAACTTTTGCCACCAGAGTTGGGCATAGTCCTTAAATTCCTGAACTGCCAATTGGATCTTTTTGAAGTCGGAGTAATTGTGGCAGTTGTAGATCATTTCCGTGGTGTTCCTCCAATCATGAAATTCATTAGGATCATTGGTTCCTCTGAAGGTAGGAATGGTGAACTTAATGCATTGCAGATTGTCGTCTACGTCATCTGGATCATTCCTGTTTATGGCGGGTGCATTTCGGGGTCTGTTTGGCATAGGTGGTGGAGGCATGGCCAAAGGGTCATTGATGCGCAGTCCTTCATCGGCTGGAGGCGGGTGGATTGGTGCCATCGGAGGTGGCCTCGGAGCACGAGGTCCTTGTCGTCGGTCAAATGTCCCGATGGCGACCTGTTCGTCTTCCCTTTCAGCTAGGGCCTCCTCCGCATCAGCCATGTCATTTCCCTGAATATGGCTATTGCTTCCAGATGGTCCATTTTGTCCGGACGTGGAAGGATTATAGAATGCATCTTCCAACATTCATTCAACTCGTTGCATCAATCGTTGTGCCAAAGCCTCATCTTGCTGTTTCATGCGCCCTGCAAATTCATTGCTCAGATTATCAATGCGCTCATTTACAGCAGAAATATTAGAAACATTAGCATCAAGAGTTTGCTTAAGGGTTTCGAAGTCCGCCCTTTTAACAGTACTCTCGCTCATTGCTCGAAGCATCTTCATGATGTCAGTCAAATTTCGCTCTGTGTTTTCTGCCATGATACTCAGAAAAATAATATAGATATATGTAGGTCAGAAAAATAAGTGCTGAAATATGTAGAGTGAACTTCTCCAAATTGCACTCAGTCTTGGTTCTCAACACCACCTCAGTTCATCACCTGCTCAAATAGTTCAATCAGATGCAAGAGAAGTACACACAGATATTTTATACGCACAGTTCAAGAGTCAAATTGAACTGTTCGACTCAATCAATGAATGCACAGATATGTATGTATGCACTGCAATTTGATCAAGTTCACAGTTTTAAACAGATATTGCAAGCAAAGAACAGTGATATTTGTCCCAATTTAGAACTGAAAAATAAAAGCTCACAAGAAAATGCACTCGAGAAAATAAAACCCAATTTACTCAAATGACTTTTCGGGCTAGGTGTCACAAAATGCCAGTCACGATATCCACTTTATTGTACAAGTACTCAAGTGGCTTCTCGGGCTAGGTTTCAATTTGTGCCAGTCCGATATTCACTTTATTGTAAATTCACTCAAAACACTCAAATAAATGAAAAATAATTTTGATGGGATTGCACCACAACACTTGAAAATTCTGAGGCAACAGATGCGGTTTAGAAGGTCCAATTCGGTATAGAGTGTCCAATTCGGTATATATGTTGCACCAGTAGACCGAATTGATGGAGACCGAACTGACCACAACACTTGTAAATTCTTGGTGCTTGATGCGCAATTCCTCCAGGCAATTCGGTTTAAGGGCAATTCTGTTTAGATGGAATACCGAATTGAGGCTTAGACCGAATTGGGGTGTTGAACTTTGTCAATTTCCTTCAGTAGGAGAGTCAATGCGGTTTGTGCTAGCCAATTCGGTTTATACCGAACTGGGGTATACCGAATTGCTTTCAAATTGATTGGTCCGCAAATTTTGACTTTTCTTCCTCTTTTTTTGGCTGGATGTCTCATACCTCATTGGGGAATTAAATGTTGCAGATTTCTTATAATATCCTCACACTAAACAAGGGGCCGAATTTGCATATGATTGGACACTTAATGATCACGGCTACATATACTAGCCTTTTCCATGCAAGATCAAATATACTATTACATCAATTCTTGCCAAGAACAAGATGAAACTTGTCAAGAACAATATGAGTACCAAGAACACAAACCTCACTCCCCAAACCCGAAAACCCTTCACTGCTTGCTATCAATAATCTCGTTTAATCCAATAAACTCAAATAAGCATGCAAGCACATTCATACAAGAGATTAGGATAACAAGACTAACATCAACAACAAAACAAAGCACAAATATGTTATGGAGAGAATGGTATGGCCGAGAGATATAGACACAAATATTGTTAGGGTTTTCTAGATTTAAGCAAGAAGAAAAATACAATCTAGGACACGGAAATATGGAGAATAATCCTATTGCACTAACAAGTTTGGCTCTGATACCAAAATTTCTATAAATATGCCGTAGATCGAAACTTGATTAGTGACAATATCCGGATTAGTGTTGACTGAATTTTAGGGTTAGGTAAAATGATGATTAGAAAGATAGGGGTATGAAGATTAATGAAGAACAAGAACACACACAAGATGATAAAATTAACTTATAAGATAAAGGTAGAGAAACTTATGAATGAAGGGGACCCGAACTTGCCAAGGGAAGTGAGTCAAGCTCAAGACAAATGGCTTTCTTCAAGTGCATCATTCATTGACAATCCATCGAGCAAGTTTCCAACTTGATGGCGTGAGGGAAATGAACATAAGTTCAAGACAAACACGGATGGGGGAGAACACTTTTGAAAGAGTACTCTCGGTTGTGAACTTTGAAATTATGAGAATGGATTTCAATAATAAGCAAAGTTGTTTACAAATGAAGGGGGAGGTCATATATAGGCCAAACCCCTTAGGACTAAAAGAAATGAAAAATACATCCAAAATGGGCCAGATGCGATTTAGGGAAGCTGATTCGGTTTATACCGAATTTGTGCGGTATAGACCGAATTGAGTTAAAAGATCGCATTGGTCTCACAAGCCTATCTATTACAAAAGGAAAAATGAGTCAATTCAGTCTATGGGATCAATTCGGTCTAGACCGAATTAGACATAAATTCCGAATTGAACATCTATACATAAATTAATAATAATAATAACTGAGGGCAATTCGGTCTACGGAGCAATTCGGTTTAGACAGAATTGGTCACTCAGACCGAATTGAGGACTTTTAGGAAATAATATTACTAATGCGATTTGGTCAATTCGGTCAAATCAATTCGGTTTATGGAAGATCGAATTGGGTATACCGAATTGAGGAAGCTAGGGAAATTTTTCTAAGGCATGGAGGCTATGCGGCTTTAGACCGAATTGGGGCCAATTCGGTCTAAACCGAATTGGAGACCGAATTGGCTTATACTGAATTGGCTTCAATGCCTTAGCCAAAATTCGCATGCCTTTTATTTTCTACACTATTACAAAATTTATTGTCCGACGTCCGCTGGTGGTTCCGGCTGTTCTCTGGCCACTTTTCCGACGAGCTCCTTTTTGGGCCTCTTCATGCTTGTTGGGCTTTCCTTATGCATCCTAAGGCCTTCTTCCATTTTAATTCCGATGTTGGGAATCCATGTTAATGGATTCCGAGCTGGTCCGGTCTTGATCTATCCGGATCATTATTTGCAATCTTTGGGATTCCTGGGGTTCCAGATTATCTGTTTCCTGCAAGACAAATTTATACAAGGCATCAGAAAATTTCTTGGCCTTTTGTTTGGAAACTGGCCCTTCGGGGATTATTGGGATAACCAATCCATTAGTTCTGGCGACTACGCCACGTTGACATAGTAAATACTATTTATTGAATAACTTTGATCGACTTTTTAATATAGTTACATAAAATAAAACATAATCAAGTGATATCTTGTTAGATTCGTCTAATCACCTAGTTTTAGAATATTAAATTTTTATAATTTTTACTTTTAACAATTTGAGATATTAATTGTTAAACATTTGTATTGGATTGCGTGAAAATATGGAATGTTAATATCATTTGATAACTGAGTGAATATTTAGCAATCGGTACGGACCCTTTATTGGTCTGTACTTGCAGGCTTGCTTCATCTCATATGATGCTAAATAATTAGAAACTTATTTCTTTTATATAAAGATGTTGTACCGAAAAATTGCAGATGAGCAAAATCTCTTTTTGATTGATGAACGATGAAATATTTACAAGAATTGCATAATAGAATTTACAGGAAAGTAACGAAAGCTATAAAGGAATTGAAGACAGAAAGCAGTAAATGAAATAAAATTGCAGAAAGCAGTAAATGGAATGGAAATGCGCAATAAAAAATACTACAGAAAGTAAAATAATGTAAAGGCGACTTCTTTTGAGAAGAGTTGGAGGTCCCTTTTCATGGATGCCGCCTCCAGTATTTATAAGGAGTCACATCTCTCCAGCCTCAATCCAAGCTTGAGCGGTACCACGATCTGCTCCGAAGAATCTCCTCCAAGGAACCGTCACCCATCTCTTGCTGGCGGTCATCTTTATCGAGACGCATCTATGGACTGGGCCGGCAACTTGGTTATTGGGTCGGAATGTAATAGGCTCAAATGTTTGTTGGGTTAACAGATGTCCCCCTCGCGCAATTTGTCATTAGAATTTTTTAGACAAATATGCGTGTTCGAAAAATAGGTCTGACCCATCTCGTCTCTCTCTCACTCTCTCTCTCTCTCTCTCTCTCTCTCTCTCTCTGTCTTTTTCTTTTCTCACGCTAACGGATGCCTCTAGCCGCCGCCTTGGGAGTGCCCCGGCGTCGTTCGTGATTGCCGGGCGCTGTTCGTGTTGCTCAAACCACCAGCCGCCATCGCCACGAACCTGCTGCCATTCGTTAGTCCAATCGCCGCTTACTTGCTTGCCGTCATTGCTTGGGAGTCCAGCCGCCCATGATCGTGTCTCAGCCGCCTTCCAAACGCCAGTCGCCATATGCATTGATCTGGACGCCACTTAGTTTCTTCATCCACCACTCGTCTTCCTCCGGAGCAGCCGGCGTTCTCTTAATCTCCACCATGAGCAGTTGCAAAGCCGCCACCGTACACAAATCATCGTCAGCCACCGCTTCTCCGTCCGGGCTGCCACTCGGCAGCTCAGTCGCCATCCAGGGTCCCTCGGCCGCCGTGCCTCACGCACAGGCCGCCACTCTGGTGCCTCCGTCGCCAGAACTTGGGCTGCCATCCGCATTGGTTGGTACAGGCCGCCATTAAGGGAGCCCAGTCCGCCACTCGTGATCTTCAGGCCGCCATCGCCTCGGTCCCCAACCGCCATCGCGTCTCGCTTGGCCGCTATTGGCCTTTGTCCAAGCCGCCACTGTCGTGATCTCGGGCCGCCATCGCAACCCCGGAAGCTGCCATTCGTGATTCGTCCAGGCCGCCACCTGCAAGCCAGCCGCCATTTGACGTCATGCTCCAGCTCCCAAGCCGCCGTGCTCGAGCTCCCGGCCGCCACTGTTGTGTCCCCAGCCGCCGTTGAATATCTTCCTAGCCTCCATCAATGTTGCTTCATCATCATGTCTTAGCCGCCACTGGAAACGTGTCCAGCCGTCGTCGCTCTCGGGGCTCAGTCGCCACCGGCTGACCTTCAACCGCCATCGAGCCTCGCCTGGCCGCCGCACGTGAACTCAGCCGCCATCCGAGCATCAGTCGTCATGCCTCCTTGCTCAGCCGTCGTGCCTCGCACTCCATCATCCGTCGCGTGTCGAGTCCTGGCCAACGCTAGAGGCCAAGGCGGCCTCTTTAAGGTCTTAGAAGCCATGGCGACCTCTTGAAGGTCTTAGAGGCTATTGCGGCCTCTTGAATGCCTTGGAGGCCGTGGCGGCCTCTTAGAGTCTGTCTAGGTTCATTGCATAAGCCACCCACGTTGGTTCGTTTTCCTATTTACCGAACTTCACTTCTTTGAAATGAGTCCCTTGTCGAAGCTGGCGAATCTCATCTTGTTCCTCAAGGATCTTTTCCAAGCGGGCCGCTTTCTCGGCCAGTTGGGCAAGGTCATTGGAGTCATGTACAATTAAATGTTCTTTTAATTTAGGCACCATATTTGTCATTGCGATGTTGGCTATTTCTCTACCAGGGACAACTATTGTGCACCGGCCTTTAAGCCTTTGCAACCTATTAATAAATGTTCTTGCCACCTCGTTGGCAAATTGTTTAGTATTAGTGAGGTCTGCGAGACTGACCTGTATTAGTGGTGTGTAGAACCTCCCTTGAAATGCTCTTTCTAAATCGACCCAGTTTTGGATAGAGTTAAGCCGCAAGGATGCAAACCATGCAAAAGCGTATCCAGTAAGGGATGAGCTGAATAGTCTCAACTTCAACCAATCGTTGGCCGCCGCTTCACCACACTGGGCGGTGAATCTTCCCACATGCTCCGTGGACTTGCCATCGTCCCCTGAGAATATAATGAACTCGAGCATCTTGGAGGCCCTTGGGTATGGTTGCATGACGTCTACCCTATCAGGGTAAGGTTTCATGTCTGCAAGCAACACGGGCGATACCACCAGTGCCTGTGCAGGAGGCATGGCGGCTGTGGCAGGTGTCGAAACCACTCCATATGTTGTGGCGCCTGCCTCCCTTGCGTTAGCGGCATCTAACTAGGGTTGGGTACGGGCGCCAGTACTAGCATGGCGACTGTGGGAGGCGTGACAGGTGTCGAAGCCACTCCATATGGCTGTGGCATTTTGCCCCCTTGCGTTGGAGGAATCCAACAAGGGTTCGGTACAGGCGTCGGTACTGCTGAATAGTTGGCCCCCGGGACGCCCGGCACATGAGGTGCCGCTTGACGAGGTGGCATGCCAGGTCCACCAGAGGCCGTCGTACAGCCTGGTGAACCACAAGAGGCCATCAGACAACCTGGTGCTGCATAGATCAGCACTGGAGGTGCCGCGTATTCAAAATTTGGCACGCTTGGTGCCGCTGGAGTGACAATGTAAGCCGCCTGATAAGTGAAATGAAATGGACTGGCCAGGCCTCCGGCCTTTGGGAATGGCGGCTGGCCCTATGTAGTTCCCCAAGTCCTTTGTTGGCCACCTGACGGCCCTTGGCATGGGGGATTGGGCGGAACATTCGTGCCGTTTGCAGAAGCAGTTCCTTTTTGCTGAGTACGTAATGAACCGCATATTCTATCCGTATGGTCGGCCATGGCAGACCGCAACACATCCATGAGATGCCTAGTGAGCAGAGGCATGAACTCGGCCATCGATTCAGTCATCGAGAGCCGCATTTTCTCGGACAGTGTAGGAGTCTGCATATCCCCTAATGCGGTTAAGAGGTGCTCGCCTTATCAACGTCGTCGTCAGACATTTTTCTCACTTGTGTCTTCTCCTGTAGAGACATCTCTTCAAACTTCTGTGTCAGATCACTTACAAGTTTTCCAGATCTGAGACGCATACACTCTTCAAAGCGGATATGGCTTTAATTGCGTGTCCCATTGAGCGTGCCAATTTGTTGTACCAAAAAATTGTAGAGGAGCAAAACCTCTTTTTGATTGATGAATGACGAAACAGTTACAATAATTGCATAATGGAAATTACAGGAAAGTAACGAAAGCTGTAAAGGAATTGAAGATAGAAATCAGTAAATGAAATAAAATTGCAGAAAGCAGTAAATGGAATGGAAATGTGGAATGAAAAATACTACAGAAATTAAAATAATGTAAAGATGGCTTCTTTTGAGAAGAGTTGGAGGTCCTTTTTCATGGATGCTGCCTCCAGTATTTATAACGAGTCACATCTCTCCAGCCTCAATCCAAGCTTGAGCGTTACCACAATCTGCTCCGAAGAATCTCCCCAGATGGCGTACTGTTTTAATGTCCACGATCTCCTCCAAAGAACCGTCACCCTTCTCTTGCTGACGGTCATCTTTATCGGGACACATCTATGGACTGGGCCGGCTACTTAGTTATTGGGCCGGAATGTAATGGGCTCAAATATTTGTTGGGTTAACAAAAGAACATTGAAAACTCCAAATCACAGTTACCACTAATCTTCCTCTAACCCAAAACTGTTATCTTCCTCCTCAATCCAAATCAAACCGTCATCTTCCACACCCAAATTAAAACCCTCATCTTCCCTACTCAAAAATTTTAAAAACCCACTACTCTCCAGTTGTACTCCGACAATTCTTTGATGCTAGAAAGTAGTATAAATTTAAACATCTAACTGCGGGATGAAGAATCTACGGAAGAAGTCATGCCAAAACTTGCAAGAAAATCACGTCCATAGATGAAGAACTTATTGGAGAACCCATTCAAGGTTCCCTATGTGAAAAACCTACGGGTGAAATACCATGGATGGGGTTCGTGATTCAACCGGTCCACAAGTATGTGTGATGCGTAGTCCTATCTATGTGATGCATACATAATTTCTTAGTGATGTAAAATCTTATTTTTGTGATGCATGTGTTTGTGGGATCAACTTGTAAAATTACATGTCAAAAAATATAACAGCAAGTGTTGCCTGCAATGGTGCAATTTGCACTACCCAAATTTGTGAATCCACGAATGCAACCTTCAAGAGGTAATATATACAACACTTTTCCGTATTTCATCACATGAAATGACGCATACATCACATAGAATACCTACAGGCATCACATGCCACCACTGCAACCAACACTACATTTGCAGTGCTGCTATATTTTTTGACATGAGATATTTATAGTAAAAACATCATCATTTTAAAGACACACATCATATATGAGGAGTCTGTACCTCAAGATACCAGTACCATAACACCTTCCCATATTTAGTTCGCAAACTCATCAGAAAGTGACAAATAATTTCTTGATATACTATAGGATGCTTCACCATACTATAGTCCTTTATTCAATAATTTTAAATTGAATATAATAATTTTGTTTTTGGTACATATGAAATACTCCACTAAGAAAAACAATAGTACATGTAAATAATAAGATCGTTTTTCAGGAAGATAAAGGTCTTATGACTTTTTTGATCTAGAGCTAAAGTTAAAATTTTGGACCTTTGTGGAATGAGGACTTACGTATTGGTCAAGTATTCCGACTCTCAACCTATAGATTGGGGTCTAATTTATACCAGGTCTCTATTTCTCTGTAATTTGTGTGGCATGAACCCCAGTCTTCCACCATCCATTCTTAGCATGTATAGGCTGTTTAGCCAAAATAAAATAAAATAAAAATTGGACCTTTACTACAAAAATCTTCTAATTCAATGATCAAAACATTTAAACTCCATAATATTTAAAATTTCATATTTAATTTATTAATGGGATGAACAATTGAAGGGTTTAGGATTTATTTAGTAGTTAAATTGAAAAAAAAATAGACAATTCTTAATTAGGGGTGAAAATGAAACGGATACGGGCGGATAGTACTCGTCCTGTATCATATTCCATTTTTTTTTTGTCGAATACGGAATCGAATACGAATAGATCGGATACAAATACGAATTCGAATATTTCAAGATACAGATACGAGATGGATTCGGATTTTAATTCGGATAATCTTATCATTTTTAAAATTATTTTTTTATATAATTTTTTAAGAGAAATCGGAATATACTATGTAAGCTAAACTGATTTTTTAAATTTTCCAAGATCATCAGTTATTTAATTCGTTCAAGACATATAAATAGCATCACTACAAGATGTCACATACTATAATTTAGATGCAAAGAACCTAATTATGTAGTCGCGTTGATTCTATTCCATAGGGTACCTCTCAAGCAAGAGAAGTAGGAGCGGCGAAATATGATTTGATTTAATTAATCACCTATGGCTTTCAGGCTTTTGATTATATTTATACATATGGGGTATTACTTATTTATTTTATAGTTAATATAACATATTATAATGTACATATATAAATATATATAAATTTCTAAATATTCAGATTGAAAATACGGATAATATCCATATGATATTCGGATTTTTCGGATGTGGCGCGGATATTTACAATCTCATATCCGGTCCCGTATCAGCCAAATATCCGACGGATATAAAAATTCGAATTCGGATTCGAATATAATCGAATAAAGCATCGGATCGGGCGGAAATTATCCGTCCCGCTTTCACCTTTATTCACTATGATCATTTATGACCAAACCTTTCAATATAATATTAATTGCTCTCCTCTACCTACACAACCCACAACCAAATTTAATTTTTCCTACTATCAATAACCCAACCCAACTCAATTCTAATTTAATTTAATTTTACTTTTTTTAAATATATTTTGATTTTTTTGTTTTTTAAAAAATAATTTTTGGGAAAACTTATGACATCAAACTTATTTATGCACATTTATAATTATTGGGTTTCAAGTCTTTGTTTATGTACATTCATAATTATTTTTATATTAGAATTATATACTTAATTTTTAATTAATTTTATTCAATGGTAAATAAAATTTAAAAACTAGATTATAAATAAACCCTTAACCTTATAATAAATATTAAAATTAATATAAATGAAAAATAATATAATAAAAATTAATAGAATATAAGAAGAATTGATTGGAAGCCTTCTATGACCTTGAGGTTGGCTATCCAACCAAAGTCATGAAAGGTCATGACTTTTAATTATTTTGGCATTATTTTTATTTATTTATTTTTTTTTATGATGACCCCAATTGGAATTTGGGGTTATGAATGATCATAGTCTTAATTGATCCACCGGCCCTTATTATTATTATTATTATTATTTTTAAAAAAGCCAAGTAATACCTGTTTCTTTAACCAATTTCTAGATATACAGAGTGTCTTTCAAAAAAAACCTGTGTGTGATAGTAAAAACTAAATACTCCCATTATCCAATTACTTTTATGTCCATGAACAATAACCCAAAATCTTCCGAACAAGCCAAAATTACCCTAGATGAATTAATCTATATATATATATATATATATGCATATATTAAAGCATTAGTGAACAACCCATCCTAAATTTAATGCGGTGCCTCCATTTTAAATTTCTAATTTTTATAGATTTTTGCATTTTAATTAATTATTTTTAGATTTTTGCATTTATTTATTTATTCATTATAAATTTTCAGTTTTGAAAATATGGTATTTTTTATTTATATGAAATTCCCACAATCTTCACTTTTAACTATATTTGAAAGATTTGAAAGATATATTTTGAAAGATTTGACATTCACCAAAAATATATTTGAAAGATTTGAAATTTGAAATTTTGTATTTATTATTTTATCTATATTATTTTGTATTTTTAAATTTACTAATTTTAGATTTCAAGTTTATTTATTTATTTATTAGAGATTTATTCACCTTTAAAAAAATTTGAAAGATAAAATTTGAAATTTTGTATTTTTATTTTATTTATTTTGGATTTTATTATTTTGCATTTTTTAATTTTATCTATTTTAGATTTAATTATTTTGTATTTTTTATTTTATTTATTTTAGATTTTATTGCTGCATTTATTATTTATTTATAGATTTTGAGTTTTTACACCATCGGATTATTATGACATGAATAGGCATTTTAAGTTTTTGCACCATAGTACTATTAAGATGGTGTTCTGCATTGGCAATTAAGAATTATGTTGCGTTTATATTTCAAAATGGTGATCATATTGTAATGTCGGTAATTTTGTGTAGGTTTAGTCTCAATTTTGGTTATATTTTTTGGTGTGGTAAATGATGTAATCAAAATGTACATTGCACATATTTTCGTAAAGCATATTATAAATAAAAGAATCGGGTGTATAAAGAGTTATTGGGGTGCGAATAGTCGATCAGTAAATAAAGAAGGAAATTTTATTTTTTTTAATCTATTTTTTAAGAAATACTTCATTAATCTATATTTTATCAAATTTGCAATTGACGGAAGAACAAATATAAATATACTTTTATTAGAAATTGAAAGGTTAATTGCTGCAAATTCTATAAATTTGAAAATTTTCTCTAGAATACCGGTACTGAATGAAGTTTTAACGTCTGAAACATATAGTCTATCGATACTAGAAGAGTACATATTATAATAAGGAAGAAATGAAGGTGGATCATGCTAAGCTATTACATTTGTTGAGTAATGAGGATAGGAATGTTTATAATAAAATAATGTATGTAGTTGATAGTGATGAGGGTTAATTTTTTTTCTTTACGTGGTGGAGCTGACAAGACATTTATCGATAATTTATCTAGAAAATAATATGTTTAGCCATTCGTGGGAGAAATGATATCGTGTTGCATGTAGTATCCAGTAGAATAGCACCCTACTCCTTCCAAGAGTAGGATGCACATTTTCAATTTGGTTCTACCTGCAAAAACTTATCCCAGAAAATTATTTAACCTTTGTTCTCATTAAAAGAAAGCCCATTATTTGGAATGAAAATTCTTAATTAGTAGAATGATTATGAGCCCGTATGAATTAACCAAATTCCTCATTCGATTTCAGAGGAAAAAAGTCACACTCGCATTTTATTTTACTATGACTATTAAAAAAAATAATGTCATTTTTCAAAGAAGGTTGGACTCTATCTTCAAAAATCATTTTTACCTATGTTAGTGATATGCTGCAATATCTCGTGTACTAGAAAGAGGGGACTCGAAGTATTAATATGTAATTAAGATGAATTAACCCAAGATACTACAAGAAATGTTATTTAAAATAAAAATTATATATGACTTAAATTTGCATAATGAATTCTTCATGTAGGTGATGGTAATTTGTAAATCTGATATTGATCTTGGAGATGTATAATTAGATGACATTTCCAGGTTATAATTTTATGAATTCTATGGGATATCCTATAACGGCAATTGTTGAGAGTATTTATACACATATGAAATGCACCACTTCAAATCCAGATATTATTAAAGATATTGTTATACTAATTTCTACCAATGAGATTGTTGATACGATCAATTATTAAATTATGGAACGTATGTCTGCAAATGAAAATGTATATATATATATATATATATATATATCAGTTCTAATAATATTTATCAAGGGGATGAAAGCATAGATAATGCCAATGAATTATTTTCACTATAATATCGAAACACGATCAAATTGTTCTGGATTATCGAATCATGAAATAGAGTTGATTTAGGGTTGCATAGTCATGCATATTAGAAATATAGATCGATCAAATAAAGTATGCAATGTAACTATGTAAGTAGGTTGATAGTCACCAAGATGCAGAATCATATTATTGAGGTTAAACTAATTTTCTAGAAACTATGAAAGTAAAAAAAAAAATATTGGTAGAATGATTATGAGCTGAGCCTATATGATATAACAATATTCATGATTCGATTTAAGATGAGAAAATTTCAACTTGTAGTTTGTTTTGCTATGATTATAAACAAAAGTCAATGTTAATCGTTAAAGAATATTGGACTTTATCTTCCAAAATAAGTTTTTGCCATGAACAGTTTTGTTGCAATATTTCGCGCCACTAGCAAGATGTGGCTCAAAATATTAATATGCAATTAAGAATGATTAACTCAAGATACCACAAGAAATGTTGTTTACTATAAAATTTATATATAACAGAAAATTTACAAAATGGATACTTAATGTAGGTGATGGTAAGGCCGGTATTGATTTTGAAGATCTACAATTAGATGTGACATTTTTGGATGATATTCTTATAAACTCTACGGGTGATCCTATAGCGACAACTTTTAAGAGTTCATATACAAATATAAACTCCACCACTTCAAATTCAGATATTTTAAAAGATAGTACTATACTAGCCCCTATCAATGATATTTTCAGGAATGAGATTTTCAGCAAATTGTGAGGAAGTTCTTCATATTATGCTTAATATTATATTTATATTTTATTTTATTTTAAGTTAAATTTCAAATTAAATAAAAATATTATATAATAATTATTTTTATTGATCTGTTAAGCCACAGAAGCTAAAGAGGACGGTATAATATGATTTCTTAGTTAGTTTTAAAAATAATTAAATTATAATATCATATATATCGTCTTTCAAATAGATATAAATTCATTACACATTTTTCATTACTCAAAATATGATTTATACTTAATACTCATGAATTGTTGTTTACAATGAAATTTTCAGCAAATTATAAAGGAAAATTTCATATTATACTTAATACTTATATTTAAATTTTATTTATTTTAAATTAAATTTCAAGTAAATAAAAATCTTAATATTTATTTTTATTGATCTGTTATGTTTGTACTGGACAAGCCACAAAAGCTAAAGAATGCAATATAATACGATTTTTCTGTTAGTTTTAAAAATAATTAAATTATATTATCATATACACTCGCTTTCGAACATATATAAAATTATTACACATTTTTCTATTACTCAAAGTACATTTATTATTATTATTATTATTATTATTATTATATAAGGATATATATTATATATATAAATATATAATTATGCCCGTCGAGTCTTGACGGATTATTTGCAAGGCAAAAGAAATTTTTTAAATAAAATTGGAGTTGTATATATAATCATTCAAAAGAATGGTTGTTAGTAGCTTTAACATTTAGTTGAATAAATAATTGAAACTTTCATAACTTTTATTCGATTCCCAAATCGTTAGACTCCATAATTTCACCATCACCAGTTTTTTAATTCAACCTTTATTCGATTCCCAAACCCTTTTATTATTATTGTCCCTAATTCCAAAGTGGGATTGCATTCTTCAATCTTTAATTAATCTTCATTATCACACACTCATTTTTTATTAATCTCATTTCTGTCAGTGTCACTTTCACTTCCCACTCTCCACGCCGCCCAGGGCCCCCTTTCTTCCCCCCCACACCTAAACCCCTTCCGCCTCCGCCTCCGCCTCCGCCTCCGCCGCGGCGCCGCCCAATCAAGATTCAAGGATGCCCCTCGTCGATCCCCACTCCTACACTGACTCCACTCACCCCTTCACCACCCACATTTCCCTCTCCTTCTACTTCGATTTCCCTTCCTCCACCATCCTCTCTTCCGCCCTCCTCTCCCTCTCAGCTCCCCACTCCGGCCTCTTTACCCTCGATTCCCGCTCCCTCTCTGTCTCCGCCGTTCTTGACCCTACCACCCTCACCCCTCTCCCCTTCACCCTGGAACCCACGATTCCCGACGCCGTTTTGGGCCAATCCCTCCTCGTCACTCTCTCCAACCACTCCCAATTGCTGCTTGTTTTCAAAACCTCCCCATCCTCCTCAGCTCTGCAGTGGCTTTCCCCACCTCAGACCTTTAACAAGTCTTTCCCTTTTGTTTATACTCAATGCCAGGCCATCCACGCCAGGTCAATTTTCCCTTGCCAGGACACCCCCGCCGCGCGCATCAAGTATTCCGCGAAATTGAACATCCCTAACTACTTGTCTGCGGTGATGGCTGGCAAGCACGTCAATAGGAGGGACCCCGTTGGTGGGGAGTCCAATGGGGCCTGTGAGGACTCATTGTGGTGCGGGGAAGGGAGAGTTGTGGAGGAGTTTGTGATGGAGCAGCCTGTGCCGCCTTACCTGTTTGCATTTGCGGTGGGGGAGTTGGGGTTCAGGGAGGTGGGTCCTAGGACTAAGGTGTACTCGGAGTCGGTCAATGAGGTATTGGATGCTGCAGCTAGAGAGTTTGCAGGGACAGAAGATATGATCAAGGTGGGAGAGGCGCTATTCGGGCCTTATGACTGGGAGAGGTTCGATTTGCTGGTTCTTCCCCCGAGTTTTCCTTACGGAGGAATGGAGAATCCAAGGATGGTGTTTTTGACTCCCACGGTGATCAAGGGGGATGCCACTGGGGCTCAGGTTGTGGCTCATGAACTTGCGCATAGCTGGACGGGGAATTTGATAACCAATAAGACAAATGAGCACTTCTGGCTGAATGAGGTATATTGTCCTTCAATACACCTGTGAAAAGTTGCTTCTTTTTTTCTAAATGAGTTTGGAGACTTCGATGCTATTTAATGATCTTTGTGATTCAAGGTTGAATGTCTGCATTTAGCTTCAGGGGTCCAATTTTATACTACTTTTTACATTCATTTGTTTCAGGATGTTAACGTAGCTATGTTTTATTTAGATATTTTTCTACTGATTCTTTGATGTCTTGATAGTGATACTATTATTTGAACAACTTGGAAGGTTTAAGTGGTCCTGAACTTTATTGCATAAGCCAATGTATGTATGATTAATATCATACAGCAGTATCCTCTTTGTGTGTACACTGCTCGGAAAACCTGTATTATCACACAGGGGATAAATTGTGTGCACAAGCTTTTAGGTTTGATGCTTATCTTAGTGCTTGCTAGCTAGCCTGTGCTTCTGTGTAAATACTACCTCCGCTTTCATATGTTGTTGACGTTTAGTAATGTGTTACTATTCACCCACAGACTTTTACTTAAAGTTTTATCATAGTTATACAAGTTAAAATATAGTCAAGTTTTTAAATATCGAACTTTTAGAATTTTTACTTGTACGGAACTTGAGTTATTAATGATTTAAAATGTGCATTGGACTGCGTGAAAAGTGTGTATGTAAAAAACATTTGAATACGGAGGAAGTATTTAAAATTAGACTCAAGGTATGGATGCATTTCCGAACGAAGGAAATGTTTCCCTTGGTGGGGTTTTTATTAGTGGTCTGCAGGGTTTCTCCTCCTGATATTTTACTTGATACTTTTGAGAGAAGTACTTTCTGTCATGGTTTCTTGTCTTGGTTGATGTTCTTATCGTCCAGCAGACATAAGATGGAGAAAGTGCAAAGTAGTAAAGTCAATGTTTTAATGCTTGGGCACTCCTCAAGCTGTAAGATCTTGAATTCGATCAGGACTTGTGCACAATTTTGTTTGTAATTATATCAAACCAATTGTGCAGTATGAGTGTGCATTGATCATCCATTGACTTGTTTGTAATAAGTTAAGTTAAGCGGTTATATTCTTCCTTTTTTTTTTTTTTTTTTCTTTTCTTGGTTAGGCTGGGCATGGTGAGCGAAAATCAGGTATAAATTGGGCACAATACAGATGTTAGGCGAGCAAGTTGCAGTTTTTTCAATATTAGTACTTAGGAAGCACTGTTGGCCTGCACCCCTTTTATTTTCGACTCTTAGAGAAAGATCGATTCTTTAGGATCCTTTCTTGAAGCCTGCCTATTTAAAAAAGCCAAGTTCATTTTATTGCTTTACTGTCTTGATATCAATGCCAATACTTAGGATAATGAATCTGTGTTTGTAGGGTTTCACAACTTATGCTGAGAGGAGAATAGTTGAGGAAGTGCAAGGAAAGGAAAGGGCTGTATTGAATATTGGAATTGGTTGGAGAGGACTTGTGGAGGACGTCGAGAGGTTTAAGGACAACACTGAATTCACAAAATTGAAAAATAACCAGCAAGGAGTGGACCCTGACGAAGTATATTCAACAGTGCCTTACGAGAAAGGATTCCAGTTCCTGTGGCGAATTGAGAGACAAGTACGAGCACTTTTAATGTATTTTTGCTCTTGTAGGTTTGTTCTCAATTTTCCTTGAAAGTGCATAATTGGCTTTGTTTGTTTTTTCTGTGCCAAGATTGGAAGACCTGCTTTCGACGAATTTCTGAAAAAGTACATTGCCACCTTCAAGTTCCAATCGATCGACACCGACACGTTTCTTGATTTCCTAAAAGCAAATGTCCCCGGAATAGAAGAACATATTGATCTGAAATTATGGACCGAGGGCACGGGCATACCTCCAGACGCAATGGAGCCTGTTTCTGATATCTATTCAAAAATCGTATCTCTGGCCAACGAGTTCAAGTCGGGCAGGATCCCAAATGAAGAGGAAGTTTCAAGCTGGGGAGGTCAGGAATGGGAGCTGTACATAGAAAACCTGCCAAAATTTGTTGAGGCATCGCAGGTATCAGCTCTGGACGAACGCTACAGGCTGTCCGAATCAAAGGATTATGAAGTGAAGGTAGCATTCCTTCAGCTTGCAATTTCCTCAAAGTGCAGTAACTACTACAACGAGGTGGAGAAAACGCTGAAAGAAGTGGGAAGGATGAAATATCTGCGGCCTCTGTATACAGCTCTAGTCCAGGGCCCTGGAAAAGAAGAGGAGAAAATATTTGCCAAGAGGTTGTTCTCAGAGGCGCGCCCTTGCTACCACCCGATAGCCCAGGGTGTTGTAGAGTCCATCCTTGCCAAGTATACATAAAAAGCCAAAAAATGGATTTAAATTAGTATTATTGCTGTAACAAAGATGGATGGTTAATACAGTACAGTACATTGGAAGTTGCCTGCCTGCCTGCCTTGTTAGGGGGTCTCTCTGGCTGTAATGTTTTTCTTTCGTTAATTCTGTTACTGATTGAGTGAGTGACTGATGATGATGATGATGATATTGGACTGTGCTAAAAGATACTCATCTACTTTCTGAGTTATGTATGACTCAAGTTATTGTTACTGAAGACAGACTGGTGATGTTTCTGCTTTCTACAATTTGGAGATAAAGAGTGTTTTGTTTTCTTTTCAACTGTAAAGCAGTTCAAGTGTAACCTTAATGAAGTATTTCCTCCGTTTATAAATGATAGTAGTAGCTACGTTTGGAAAAACAACACTATTCACACAAACACTTTGACTTGAAGTTTTATCATAATTGTACAAGTTAAAATATAGCCAATTGAAATATTGTTAGATTCGTCTCGTCTTGTAGTTTTTACATATCGAACTTTTATAATTTTTACTTTTACCGAATTTGAGTTATTAATAATTTAAAATGTGCATTGGACTGCGTGCTATGTTGGTATGTAGCAAACCAAAAAAAACAGAGGAAGCATATTATATGTACACAGCTGAAAAATTAATGAAATGTACACGCGCACATATGACAATACGATCAGCTGATCAAGGTCTAATGGAGTAGTAGTTTAGTAGGGGTGAGAAAAATGTTTAAAATCAGAAATTTCAATCACGAACCAAACTCATTTGCCCTGAGTGATATATGGTTCTGGTAGTTTAAACTTTAAACAAATATCTCGGGTACGAACTTTTGTGTATACAGAATTATGCTTTAGGAGATGCAACCCTTCAATGCCCACAAGATCTCGAGGAATTAGTGTTCGACCCAATATGGCTTGAATATACCTAGTACACCGTACACGCAAAAAAAAAAAAAAAAAGAATCGAAATTTGAAAGTTCAGAAGCCAGATCCTCATACCTAAAATTGAGTATAATTGATTTCCAGTTTTTTTTTTCCCCTAAGGGGCCGTTGGTTGGAGGGATCTTACATTACCGGGGATTTTATATTTTGTCATTTTAACATTTCTGCGTTTTGTTGAGTTGGGAATCTTATATTTCCAATTCAAGTTAATTTACAACAATATCTTTACTTTTAAATTTAAAAATAATATCAATATGATGTTTTACTAAACAACAAAAACTTAAACATGATTTTTTTTTAATTTCAAAAAAATATTTATACATAATTTATTACTCCTATATGATAATTATTAGTACTTTTTAGCTGAATCATTATTAATTTAATTTATCTAAGTAATTAAGTGTTGTTTAATTTAAATGAATAAATTTAAAAATATAATTTTAAATAAATATTAAAATTTTTGAGTGATCCCTTTTATAATTTTAAATGAAATACTTATAAACTTTGAGGTAAGTACTTTTATAATTTTTTACATATATAATAATTTTATAACTTAAAAGGATATAATACTTCATAATGTAAAGATTCCCGGTTTAGATTACCTAGATTTATGATGGGAATCACATTCCCACCTAAAACCCTCAACATTCCCATTGTGACGGTTATCTTAGATTACCAACCCAAACATTCCCTCCAACCAAACGTGTGAATGCTAGATGCTTTACCAAGATTCCCATAGGGAATCTCACATTCCCCTAACCAAACGGCCCCTAAGAATTTTAAAGATGAATAACATTAAGCAATTACACTATGTGTCTGTTCTGCACGCAACTTTTGGGAGCTTTTGGAAGCTTTTGGTAGCTTTAGCTTTTATTTTAAAACAAAAGCCTCATTCTGCACACTAGCTTTTAGGAGCTTATGGGAGCTTTTGGAAGCTTCTTTTTAGAAGCTACCTGTAGTAGCTTTAAAAAATAAGCTCATAGCTTATTGTTGAGTAATTACAATTTTATCCCAATAACCAACTCACTACCCAATAGTCTACATAAATGTTTGTCATTTTATGTCATTTCATACATTTTTTGACAGCTACAGCTAGTTGTACAGAACACTTAAATAAAACTGACAGCTACAGCTCCCACAGCTCCCTACAGCTCCAGCTCGCAGCTACATCTCACAGCTACAGCTCTGCGTGCAGAACAGACCCCTAATTGGCTGATTGTGGAAGGGTGTCATGAATCAACTTCAGTCACCAAACCAAAATTTTAGGTATAAAGATCTCATCCCATTCCCATGACCTCATCCCCAACATCTCAAATGTACTCATTTTTATTTCTATTTGTATTTTTCTTCTTTATGGAACAATAGATTTATTAGGCCTCTTAGAACCCTATTCTCTATACCTGAAATAAGGTATTTTGGTACGAATTTATTAAGATATCATCTAATCTGCAGTGGTTTGATTTGTTTTGATATGATGATTTGATCTAAATTTTCCGATGTAGTTTAGATCTTATTTGATGCCGATTAAAATTAGAATTATTGTTATTAACTTGTTATAATAATAATAATAATAATAATAATAATAATAATAATAATAATAATAAGAGTCTATTCCAACATGGGAACAGTTACGGTTCTTCCATATAACTGGAAGTACATTACAGAATAAGATCATGACCCTTTAATTTAATCCAATTGCTATTATATTGATTAAGATTATAGTTGTCAAAAGAAATGCGAATATTGATGAATTGGGTAATAAATCTACATACCATATTTGGATCCATATTTGTATATTTTGAATTACATAAATTTGATGGGATATTTAGGTTCTTTGCATCGAGTGGATAGATTTCCATATAAAGAACATCCAAATCCGAGTTTATTTGCGAAAGTTAGAGCCATTTGAAGTTCATTGCGATTTTCGGTAACAGAGCGTTTATGTCTCAGCGATAGAGCATAAGCAATTCAGCGACATTGCCTTTGGAATTCAACGACACGGCCTATACAATTCAGCGACATAATTTAAATAACAAATGCTACGCAGTAAACTTGAATGGTTGTAAGTTTCTCAAATGAACTCGGATCTGGATGCTCTTTATATGAAAATCCATCTACTCAATACAAGAAATCTAAATATCTTATAATACTTCAGAATTTCCAAATAGAAAATAGTATATTTTTATATAATGACGTCGCTGAACTACATAGAACTATGTCGCTGAAATGAATACAATTAGTCGCTGAAATGCATAGGTCATGTTGCTGAATTATATATGTTATGTCTCTGAATTGTATGGTCTTTGTTGCCGAGGTATGTATGGTATGTCGTTGAAACGTTTTATTCGTGTCGCTGAAGCCTTAAAAATATCGAATACTCGTTGTTATGAGAACATGCTATTTTCCAATTAGAAATTTCTAAAATCTAATTAAATATTTAGATTCATTGCATTTAGTAGATATATTTTCATATAAAGAACACCGCAATCCGAGTTCGTATGAGAAAAAGCCATTTGTTCATTGCGATTTTCAAGGACATGGCTTATACAATTCAGCGATGGAGCCTATAGAATTCAGAGACGGGGGCAATGGAATTCAGCGACAGGGACTATAGAATTCAGTGAAGTAATCTATGAATTTAAAGCGACAAAGCCAATACAACAAAGTCTACGCAACAAACTTCGAATAGATCTAATTTTCTCATATGAACTCGGATTTGGACAATCTTTATATGAAAATTCATGTACTCGATACAAGGAATATAAATATCCTACTTCCTCTGTCTCAATATAATTGTTACATTCCTCTCCGACACGCATGCCGATACACATTTTTAACGGTTAATAACTTCAATTGTGTACAATAAACATTTATAAAAAGTTGATATTCTAAGAGTATAAGATTAGACGAATCTAACAATATCTCAATTGACTATGTTTTTTCTTGCATACCTATGATAAAAATTCGAGTCAAAGTTAAACACTGAATAGTATCAAAAAGTCAAACGTAACAAATATAGTGAGACGGGTATCAAATTTTATAAAATACAAACAAAGAAATATCAGTACATCCGGACACGAGAAGGAATTGGCCATTTATACTATTTTTAATCTTACAAAATGGTAAAATAATCAAATTGACAAATTACCCTTACAATTAATATAAATCGTTAAATTCAAAATTTAATTAATGGCTTGTGAAAGCCTCTGTACCGTACAAAAATCTGTACCGTAACATATGGAATAAAACCCAATAAAATTGGACGACAGAGTATTCGGACGGAGTTAGTTAAATACTGATTTTAAATTGATTATTTCTTTTTTTTTTTACCATTTATATCTTTTAATTAATGAATATTTGGTTCATTTCATTAAACATAAACTATACTGTAAAATAGTGTAAATAATTTTAAATTATTGATCGAATTGATTTATAAGATTTAAACTAAAATTTTTAATCAATAATTTTGTTATGAATATTTACTACTGTAGGTCATGTGCAGGAGTGGGAATGTGTACAAAACATAGAGAGAGTGGGGTTTTGAGCATTGAATGGTGAAGTTGAAAAGGGAAAATCAAATAGTGCAACTGGTTACTCTACAGATGATGTACTAATAAACAAGTCTCCTTCCTCATTTCTCCGTCGTCCGATCTTCCCTTCTCTCCCCCTCTCACTTCTCAGATTTCTCCAATCCCATCGCCCAATCCCCGCCAGGGCGCCAATTACAAATCCCCCCCTCCATTTCACTCTTCTCAAGGTACTATTTTTACTTCTTCCCTAAACTCCCTCTCTTTTCTGCCATTAATTTTCCTATTTCTCCACATCTGATTCCGTCCCATGGGTTTTCATCATCTGGGTTCACTTCTTTTCGCCTTTTTCCCCCCCTGATCTTGTACTGTTTCAATGCCTAACGATTACTTTTATGTGTATCATCAGTGTATGTTTGTGTATATATAAATTTATTTATTTTTGGTGGGTTTATTTCCTTTTTTGGGGTTGTTATGGGGTTAGGGTTTTTCTTTGTTTCGATAGATGGCGGACAGTCCTGGGGGCCATGGCATCGCTGGTGGAAACGGCAGCCACGAGAGCGGCGGCGGGGATCAGAGCCCGCAGTCCAGCGTGCGGGAGCAGGATCGCTTTCTCCCAATTGCAAATATTGGGCGCATCATGAAGAAGGCGCTGCCTGCCAATGGAAAGATCGCCAAGGACGCCAAGGACACTGTTCAGGAATGCGTGTCCGAGTTCATAAGCTTTATTACCAGCGAGTATGCGTTTAAGCTGCTTTTAGTGACGCCTTCCTTTCATTTCCTTTTGGTTTAACTGTGTGCTAGTTTTGAATTCGGGCCTTTTTGTGTTCCTTATCATTGATTAGGCAATTTTTTCATTCCTAGACATCTAATTTGTGATTTACATGCAAGAGTGTATGCTTTCTATGAATGAATTCACAATTTTAGATGGAGGGTTTTGATTTTTGAATAATGTCTATTGTATATTATGCAAAAAGAAGATAAGATGGGTTATTAGGTACATCCCTAACTGGTTTTTGTGATATATATATGTATGTATAAATATATATTCTCTGTCTAATATGAAGAGGTTTTTCTTTTGAAGTTTGACCTATAAGGAATTATTGCTTCCCTTTGCTGCTAGTAATGAATTGATTCTTCATTCTGGGAAAGGGGGCAGAGAAACTCATACATGGAAATTGTTGTTATTGCTGACCAGTAATTATATTCGTCACCACTTTTTTGTTATATTACATTACATAATATTCTTTTTGTCTTGTATGTTTTCAACGGGTACTCAGGCTTGTCGGCTACGTCATGTTTTAGTGCGTTGAATTTCCTCCAATTAGTGACACCATGCTTCAGTTTTATGGCCGCCATTCCATAAAAGGAAATTCCATGTAGGTGTTTACATGTTGTATAAATATAGTAGGCTATAAGTATTATGAATCATAAAAGACATGGTTAAAAATATACTATCATATATCTCATTAATAGGTGAGGTTTGGATTAGTAATTAATTACTAACAAATTATTACACCTTTAATCCAAATATGTGAGGAAGCTACACGAGTGGAAAGAAAACTAGCAACTTACCTTAACGCAATTTGAAATCCTTCCGGCATCCATTTTTCCATGGATGTTATGCTCTAGTGACTAGTGCATTGCGGTTCGTACTTTGCTATTTCTGCTGAAGCGAGTCTTCATTGCTCTAATAGTTGTTTTTCATTCACATACACACTGCTACTGACCACCAAGTTTGCCCCTGAATTAGATAATACTCTTCCATAACCTGATCACTTTTCCTGCATCAGGTGCAGCCATCATGTTAATTGGCGTTGGACGTTTGCTAATGTCTAATTTATGTATCTCTGCATTAAACTTGTTTTACCTTATCTTCCAAGCATTTAGATGATCGTGGTACCAAGAGATGGATGGATGATACTTCCTTTTTTCCTATTATTGGTTTTTGGCATTATTAAAGAATGTTAAAAAATACTTTTAAAGAAAGTGAAGGAAATTCAAAATCTTTGAGCTCTAGGGAAAATAAAGAGGAATTTATGTTTGTCTGGTTTCTATGAAAAATTGTAAGGAGAATTTAATTTTATAGAATTGTCTAATAGTATTTGAATAGGACCTTTTTTTTTAAAATAAATAAATAAATAAAATTTTATTTTAGTAAAAACTTGTATTACCTTGTTTTATAAATCAACTTATTTTTGTACTTTTTTCAATTAGTTAAATTAGATACTTATAAAGATGTCTTCCTCTCCTTCCCACCCTTATTTTTTCCTTGTTCAGAATCAAAGTCCCATGCGCCCCTCTCTCTCTCTCTCTCATTTTTATTTTCAACCAAAAATAAAATATAATTTCATTTTTTTCTTTACTTTGCCCGCATCAATTCCAAATACCAAACTTTGCTTTATATTCCAAAATATTAGTTGGATGTCTTTCCATTATATTATTTGTTGGGATTCTTTACATATGATAAAAGTCAACTAAACTTTGATTTACCAATCACTGCCAAACTAGTGAAGTCTTTCAAGACTCAAGTAGCTCTTCCCAGTATGTTTTCCAGATAGCATGAATCATCTCTGTTTGTGGAACTTGTGGAGTTATGTGAGCCTATGGTTGCTGGGAGGATGGAACTTTCCCCTTATCTGAATATTAGAGACTCCCATCTTCACCTTTAGCAATGAACTAACAAGCACTCAATAAGGTGGTATAAAGTCTAACTTTAAAGATTTAAGGGTTTGCTTTAATATTTTATAGGCTGTTCCTTTAGGCCTGTTTGTCTATTCATGCCCACTAACCTGCTTACCCATGGATTCAAGCACTAGACCTGAGGATTGGGTGTTAAACCAATGCAATTCCCATGTTGGGATGGCCCGTCAAGTGTTGGAGCTACCGCCTTTTTGTTATGTGCACTTGTTGTGTTTTTCTGTTTTCCCTCTATTTCTTGACATTCATTCTCCTACTTTGCCGAAAAGAGTTTGTACATGTGTTGAGACTTGAGAGTTAATAATTAGCTGAATCCTAATACAAAAATAGGATGATGGAAGCTTCTGCTTTTTTGCTCACAGCCGTTGCCTTGCCTGGCTACCACAATTCGAAAATTTGTGGAGAGGAAAAGACATACTCCTATCAATTCCTTTGATTCAGTTGCTACTAGTTAGCAAATTATTGCTGTCTGATCAATCCTTTTTCTGTTAAAGATGATTCCTGTATTGGAAAATCTCCATGTTTTCTTCAAGAGGCTTTGCATAATTACCTGACAGGGTGCTTGAAATTGCTGTTGATGTTTCTGAATTGAATGTTATCATAAAAAATGACTCAGTTTTCCTTTTATTTGTTTGGTCTATGGATGCTCCTGTATTTAAATAACTTCTCAATATTTGTTTACACTATATTCTCAGTGGTGTGTGTAACTTGTAATTGAGAGGACAAGAAACTAGTTCCAATTTTCCGTGCTGAGATTTTGTTGCCCTGAATTCACTTTTTAATTTGTTTTGTTTTGGTGAGCAGGGCAAGTGATAAGTGCCAGAAAGAGAAAAGAAAGACTATTAATGGGGATGATTTGTTGTGGGCAATGGCAACCTTGGGTTTTGAGGATTATATAACTCCACTGAAGGCTTATTTAGCTCGATACAGAGAGGTATTCGAAGTTCCCTTTTTGACTCTTGGCTCTGTGTTAACCCTCCCAACCCAGTAAGAAAAGAAATATTTAACCTTATTTATCACTTCACTTTGCACTGAGAATGATGTTAGCTGGAGCATTTGGATTCTGAGTTCAACTGACTTTTTTCTTTGTTTCTGTGGGTGGATTTGTTTCCGATCTCCGTGTTTCAGTTAGAGGTATGATAATGAACACTCAATTCATGTTTTCTCATCTTCTTATAGTTAACCATATTATCATTGTAAACCGGTGACCTATTGGCAGGGCGACACCAAGGGACCTGCTAGAGGTGCGGATGCATCTACCAAGAAAGAAACGAGTGTAACTCAGATTGGTTCTGATGCAGAGGTAAGCTTTTGAATTGGTTTGTTGTACCTGGAGTTTACATGTGTTTACATATTTTCTTCTTATGCAGTTTGCTCGTCAAGGTTCGTTTCCACAAGGGTTCAACTACTCAAACTCCCAAATTGAATTTTGAGTATGTTTATCTATTTCCATTTCTTTACTTGTGGTGAATCAAAATTTGTCTTGCGTCTGCTAGACCATATCGAGCATAGCATTTGTAGATGTTTGGGATAGTGTTTGACTTTCTGCTGTTTTTGTTGCGATATTTTTTGCAAGAAATTTTGTTTTAAATCACCTTTTTTTCTCTTTGAAACCTAGACAATCAAGAGAGAATGGTGCATGGTGGCGAATTATAAGATGCAAGAGAGAGGTGCGAGGATGAGGGTGCGAACTGGAATGTTCTACCAGTGAGCGATGTGTACATTAGTTTGATGATGCAATATATGTTATGTTTGGTTGTCGCAACTAGTTGTATATGAGAGAAAGTATAAATATAGCGATGCAGGATTTGTCTGTGATTGTGGTTTGGTTTATCCTAAAATTCGGTAGTTATGGTTATATTATCTGGTATTGCCAGTGTATCTCCCCAAAGTGCAAATCATCGATCCTTTTTCCACAATGGCTTCTTTGTGTGTATATATGCTAACTGGGTTGCATGCAATATACACATGTAGAGCGAAATATATATATATATATATGCATATGTGTATTTCTGATTTCTGAGTGGAGCTTTCTGGCCATGGACAAGGCATGTGGGCTCCTCACGTGCCCAGCCCAGCCCAGCCTATGTAAAGTAAGACCATGTGAAACAAGACATGAGGTAAGAGAGTTGATGGATGTGGTAATGTATGCAGTGCAAGGTTGGCATTTGCATTGCCGTTTGCCAAATGATAAAGGGAAGTGATCTATAATAACAGAGTGTTGAGATTAAGTTGAGAGTTGGGATTTGATTCTTGTAATGTTAATAGTAGTAGTAGTATTTTATTATGTTATGGCATTTGGCAATTCGGCAAATTGGCAATTTGGGCATTTGGATATTGGCGTGGGAAAAGGGGAATGGATAGGTTTTATTATTTTTATTATGAAGCATTGATGAGGTGTGAGGAGTGCAGTGTTGTCTGGCAAATGGCAATACATTATTTCATCATTGGTGCGGGGGTGTGTTTTGAAGAAGAAGAAGAAGAAATGGTTATTATACCGAATCCCAAAAAGTGGAAGCAAAATGGGGTCAGCCATCATCAGCTGAGCAGTAGCTGATCCCACGATGGCTGGCTGTCTCATTATCCATTACTATATCAGGCCAGCCAGTTGGTGGGAAATTCGTTAGATCCAACATCCATCTATCCCCATTGGTTGACTGACTATGCAGGCATTTAACTTGTGGATTGAGTGTGTATTGATTTGACTTTAAACATTTTACTACGTAGTTACATTATTATTTGGGGAAAGTTTGTTGGTGCTCTCTTACATGTACATGTACATCAGTACAAGCACAGCCCACACTCCCATAGTCACATTTTGATTTGAGACTTGAGGGAGGGCGTATCTTAATCTTATAAGTACTATTACTACTACATAAGAGGAGGCCAGGTAATTAAGATTCAAACTCCTTACATTCTCACTCACTCCACTTTATACTGAATTGAATGAGCCGAGCAATCACATTGTATATGTAGACATGTAGTATATGTATTGAATTGAAATATAGTAGTAGGGAGCCACCATGTGTGTGATGTGAGAGTTGTATTTTGTGATGTATGAAATAGTATATTTTGTGTGTTGGGATAGATGCGTTGTGTGATGCCAAAAATGTGATGCTCAGAGATGTGTTTTATGATGCGAGATGTATTTTTTGTGATGTCTGTACCTAAAGGCTCTTGAAGGGGTTGTACCGCAACCGGATTGTAGTAGTAGTAGTATGAAGTTCGTTCGTTCACCCTTTGCGGGTTATATATAAAATGACTGAAAAAGTTTCATCCCGAGCATGCATGTGTTGTTGGTCTACTAGTACGATTTATTTATTTATTTATTTATTTTTTAATGGTTGTTGATTAAAAGCAAGTGTTTGAAGATATTACCGACAGCGCTGGCTAATCGCTAATTCGCTATGCAACTAAATTGTAGTACTACTGTAGTAAGTACCACCATTGTTTAAAGAGTGGATGGGTTGGTTGGAATTTGAGGTCAACGGTCAAAGTTGGGATTCACTCACAGCTGGCCACGTGGGAGAATAAAAAGGAAGAGACAGACCTCACCTGTGTACATCATCATTCTCACGTGCCCCCATTCCCATACCATATCCCAATTTCCCCCACTATATATACTAGCTAGTACTAGTACTCTATTATGTATTGTACTACCACTACTACTTATAATAATACTATTATTTATTAATCTATGTACATTATAGGAGTATATACTTCCCCCATTTTTTTTTATCTCCTACAAACATATAGTTCATGCAGTTTTAAACCATTAATAACTCAAGTTTGCACAAGTAAAAATTCTAAAAATTTGATATTTATAAACTACAGACGAATTAACAAAATCTACTTGACTATATTTAAAATTGTATAAATATAATAAAATTTTAAGTCAAAGCGTATGTGTGAATAGTCGTAACCAAAATCCAAATGGGACAAATAAAAAGAACTGGAGAAAGTATAAGAGGATGAGATGAGTTTATATTTTTAAACTTTATGCTATAATTTTAAAATAAAATTATTGACATATATTTTAAATTGATGATGTATTATATATAGTAGTATATTTTATAGAAATATAAACATTTTTGAATATACATATTTATAATATTTCAATATTATAGTATTTTCTTAGTCCCAAGAAAAAGCCAAATAGGTCATATTTGATTTTTGATATTGTTTATTACGTAATTTTAACTCAATTTTATTGCAAAAATATAATAGAAAATGAGTTATGTTGGGAACCAGTTTTGAGCAAATGTGTTCACAACCGATGTCTGAACTACTTTGTTGGACCAATCTCGTCAACAGCAGACAAACTAAGTAAAGGAAGAAGAGCTGGCGAATATATTCATGAAGATTCTCCAACAGCTAGCTAATCTTCTGCCCGGATCCCGCACACGAAGTAAGGAAATAAGGATCCTCTAATCCGGGCAACTCCATTTCAAGGATCCATGTAATTATGGTAAGAATATCTTACCTTGGAATGGAGATGTTGTGGTTCTCTTCAAAAAGGACGGCCAAGGGATGAATGGAACACGGCTCACATTATTCATCTTCTCCCTTGTGCGATCGAGTATATTGTGTTAAGAGAATCACATTCCTTGAGAGTTCTTGAATTCATCATCTTGAAGGAAAACATACGATCAACACTTCCTCGGGTGGATTGATCGAAAGTGCTACTGTGAACTTGATTGAGGACGACGGATTCAATCAAGGCTTTCGAGGAGTCGTCAAACTCAAGAGCTTAATTGAAAGATTCAAGTAGGAGAGTCGCCAACAGGTTTCGACCAAGGGCAAACTTGAAGGGGGAGCCTTCAAGGGATTGAAGCAAGGTCGGGGAGATCTTCACCAAGACAGGGGGAGTGTCTTGGTTTGACAATTCAGTCCACTTGGTGATTGGAGTTGGGCGAAACAAATCACTATTGTTTAGATCAAGGATCAAGTCAAAACAATTAGTGAATCTCCTGGATTGGTATCCCCCAGATGTAGGCTTGTGCCGAACTGGGTCAACAAACCTTGAGTTCTCTATTTTTACAGTTTATTTACTTTCCGCTGCTTAATATCTTAAACTGTTTAACGTGTCCACGAAAGGTGCTTGAACTAGTTTTCAGGACTACTTAATTGGTTATCCACGCAAACGGACCTAACAATTGGTATCAGAGCCACACGCTTTGGAAAGCGAGATCCAGACGAAGAAGCATGGAAAACCAAGGCGGATCAGTAACCAAACCTCCATTGCTCGATGGATCCAACTATGCCTATTGGAAAGATCAAATGGAGGCCTTTCTCATCGCTCTAGATGAAGGGGCTTGGGATGCAGTAGAAAACCAATACCATCCTCCAATAGAAGAAGAAGACGGTGTAAAAACCATCAAACCAAGGAGTGAATGGACTGCTGCCGAGAAGCTTGCCGCTTCAAAGAACTCCAAAGCCCTGAATGCCATTCACAATGCTCTCACAAAGGATCAATACAGACTCATCGCTGGATGTAAGGTCGCATACGATGTCTGGACTACTTTAGCCAATACCTACGAGGGTATGGCTCCGGTAAAGAAATCTAGGATCATTACTCTCGATGCTCAATTTCATAAGATTTCTATGGATGATAATGAATCAGTCGGCCAATATATTGGTCGTATTCGTGATCTAACCAACCAAGCCCTTCAGCTTGGCAAAGTGTATTCTCAGCAGGATATTGTAGGAAAAATCATTGGGACGCTTCCGGAAAGGTTCAATGCAAAAGTAGCCGCACTTGAACTATACAAAGACTTTGATAAATTGCAGGTCGGTGAACTAATGGGAATCCTACAATCGTGGGAAATGGATCACTGCCCCAGGGGCAAAAGTAAACCAGTGGCATTCAAATCCGTGACCAAGGATGTGGATGACTCCTCCATGGAAGATCATGAGGACTATAGTGACGAAGAAGAATTGGCCATGCTGTCCAAAAGACTCAATCAGATCATCAAGAACCGTAGATCAAGATTCAACTCCTCTATGAAGAAGGATGCCGGGACATCAAACTCAAAGTCCACTCAGAAAGGCTCGAAGTCATTCGACAGAAATAAATCCAAATCTTCAAAGATTGAAGATGACAAGGAGATCATCTGCTTTGAATGTGGAGGAAGAGGACATATGAAGAAGGACTGTGCCAATCTCAGACCAAAGGAGTCAAGCAAATCTTACCAAGTAACGTTCAGTGACTCTGAAGATGAGAAGGAGTCCAATGAAGATGGTGTAGACTATGGAGTATCCTTCATCGGCACATGGGATTCCGATAGTGATGATGAACTCGAGGCAGGTATTGGTACTAACTCAGTTAATATGGTTTCCTCTAACATGGTTCGTTCTTTTGCTAGGGATCAGGATGAAAGCATCAGTAAACTTAATGATCTCTATGAAGAAACGTTCGAGAAACTGGAAATGTCTATTGCTGAATCAGTAGAATTACATGTTGAGAATGGGAGCCTAAGGGAACAACTCCAAAGTCTCACAAGCAGAAATCAGGAACTTGAAAAGGTGTCCACAGAACTGTCTGAACAGGTGAACGAACTACGTGAGAAAATTGTAGAACTCCAGAAAGACAACAAGGAACTGGAGGTTGAAAAAGTTGACTATAAACTGTGGTACTATAGTATGCTTGGAAAGAAAGATGCTCTTCACACCGAACTTACCGAAGTTCAAGACAAACTTGCCAAGGTAGAAAGCACTCTGGCGGCACTAAACAAAGGAAAAGCTAAGTTAGATGATGTAATTGCTATGGGAAGGCCGAGCAGTAACAAACAAGGCTTGGGATATCAAGCCTCAACCTCAAGAGGAGAAAAGAAAAGCAAGTTTGTGTCCGGAGGAATGCTAAGTGAACACCGAACTATCAAGAAATCATTCCATCATGAAGGAAGGAACAAATGGACAAGAAGACCACCTCCTCCAATCCCACTCAGATGCGACTACTGCAAGCTTGAAGGCCACAAAACCAAGAACTGTGGAATCTTGGTAAGAGACCTACAAGCAGGAAAACCCATCACCTGGCCAAATGACAAAATCAAGATGAAGCTGATCTCCATCAAGTGCGAATGGGTTCCTAAAATTCAGAACAGATGTCATGTTGCCTTTCTCTCACAAAAGAAGAATGATGCGGACAAAGTATGGTACTTCGATAGTGGCTGTTCCAAACACATGACAGGTGAAAGGAGTCTGCTCAAACACTACAAAGAAATGGATGGAGGATTCGTTGTATTTGGAGATGGGAAAAAGGGTGCCCTAGTTGGACAAGGCACCATTGAGAACAATGGCTCAAGGGAATTGTCTCCAGTATTCCTAGTTGATGGACTCCAAGCAAACTTGATTAGCATCAGCCAGCTGTGTGATGAGGATCTTGTGGTGCAGTTCACCAAGAAAGATTGTCAAGTGCTCAACCAAGATCAAGAATGCATCATGAGAGGTTTGCGCTCTAAAAATAATTGCTATCATCTTGTTCAAACTTGCAATTTTGGTACAGCTGCAGGAAAAGATCACATCATACTATGGCATGAAAAACTTGGACACCTCAATTTCAAAGATCTTATCAGACTCAGCAGAACCGAGGCAGTCAAAGGTCTTCCTCAATTCAAGAAATCCAATGCAGAATTTTGCAATGAATGTGCCAAAAACAAACAGCATAGGAGTTCACACAAGTTGTCCGAACACCCTGGATCGACCAAATGTCTTGACCTACTGCACATGGATCTTATTGGTCCAACTGAGGTTGAAAGTTTGGGAGGTAAAAGATATATTTTTGTATGTATTGATGATTACTCCAGATACACTTGGGTAGATTTTCTGAGGGAAAAAGGCGACACGTTCAAAGCTTTCGAGAAGCTGTGCAATCGACTCATGACCGAAAGGGACACCAAGGTGAAACGAATTCGAAGTGATCATGGACGAGAGTTCGAAAATCAGTTCTTTGAGGAATACTGCACAATACATGGAACTAAGCATGAATATTCGGCACCAAAAACACCACAACAAAATGGAGTAGTCGAAAGAAGAAATCGAACCCTACAAGAAATGTCTAGGGTGATGCTCAATTCAAAGAAAGTGGCTGAATTCCTCTGGGCCGAAGCCATTAACACAGCATGCTACACCATAAACCGAGTCTACTTAAGGCCAAACTCTCTTATGACTCCATATGAGATTTGGAACGGTAAAAAGACCTCAATTACTTATTTCCATATTTTTGGTAGCAAGTGTTTTGTTCTAAATGACAGGGAACATGTTGGGAAGTTTCAAGAAAAAAGTAATTAAGGAATATTTGTGGGATACTCTACCACAAGTCGCGCATACAGAGTATATCTTCCTAAAACAAGGAAAGTACTGGAGTCAACAAATGTGACCATAGAAGATGTGCCCAGCAAGGAGGATGTTACACCTTACGATGATGAAACTCCCAACGGTCAGGATGATCAAAATAGTGCAGCTCAAACCACTTCTGATGACATGTCCACCAAACGAGTCCAAACACCCAACATGGACGCCTTGTTACGAGAAGCAGAGCCTCAAAAGGATCTAAATGGACGCATTCACAAGAACCATGACCCTGAAGACATTATTGTTGATGTAAATTAAAGGAGAAAGACTCGATGGAAAAAGATCGACTTTAAAGAACTAGCTGGCTTGCACTGCTATACTTCAAAGATCGAACCCTCCAAAGTTGAAGAAGCTCTTCAAGATGAACACTGGATAAATGCCATGCATGATGAACTACTCCAGTTCGAAAGAAATGAAGTCTGGTCCTTGGTTGAAAGACCTCAAGACAAGAACATAATTGGAACCAAGTGGATCTTTCGCAACAAAAG
This sequence comes from Hygrophila difformis, assembly GCA_030278955.1. Classification (NCBI taxonomy): domain Eukaryota; kingdom Viridiplantae; phylum Streptophyta; class Magnoliopsida; order Lamiales; family Acanthaceae; genus Hygrophila; species Hygrophila difformis. Next base: position 39,018,521 of record JAOANR010000013.1, on the reverse strand, counting down.
TGATGAAAAAGGGAATATTACAAGTGACAAAGCCCGGTTAGTTGCTCAGGGCTACACCCAGGTTGAAGGCGTGGACTTCAGTGAAACATTTGCTCCTGTAGCAAGACTTGAAGCAGTCTGACTCCTACTGTCCATCGCATGCTCGCTAGGATTCAAGCTCTATCAAATGGATGTCAAAAGTGCCTTCCTAAATGGATGGCTAAATGAGGAAGTATACGTAGAACAACCTAGAGGGTTTGAAGACCCCCATCGTCCTCAACATGTATACAAGCTCAACAAGGCACTCTATGGATTGAAACAAGCTCCTAGGGCTTGGTACGAAAGGCTTTCCAAGTACCTGCTGGAACACGGGTTTGAAAGAGGAAGCCTGGATAAGACCCTATTCATCAAAAGAGAAAACAAAGGAATCCTCATTGCTCAAGTCTACGTTGATGACATTGTCTTTGGTTCAACTCATCATGTGCTCAAAGACCAATTCATCGAAATCATGGGTAAGGAGTTCGAAATGAGCATGGTAGGAGAACTAACACATTTTCTTGGCCTGCAGGTTGCTCAGAAGAAAAGACGAGATATTTCTAAGTCAAACCAAGTATGCCCGAAATATTGTTAAGAAGTTTGGCATGGAGTCCAACAAACCCGTCCGAACACCTATAGGGACTAATGACAAACTGAACAAAAACCCCAGTGGACAAAGTGTGGACCAAAAACTCTATCGAAGCATCATTGGAAGCCTGCTATATCTAGCTGCAAGTCGACCAGACATAAGCTATGCAGTAGGAGTGTGTGCTCGTTATCAAGCCGATCCTAAGGAATCACACCTAAAAGCAGCCAAACGAGTGATCAAATATGTTTCAGGGACAAGTGATCTTGGTATATGGTATTCTAAAGAATCTAATCTTTCACTACTTGGTTATAGTGATGCAGATTGGGCAGGTGATGCGGACGATCGAAAAAGCACAACCGGAGGATGCTTTTACATTGGAACTAACTTAGTTAGTTGGTATAGCAAGAAGCAAAGTTCCATCTCCCTCTCAACTGCCGAAGCTGAATACATTGCAGCTGGAAGTTGTTGTGCACAATTGCTATGGATGAAGCAAATGATGCTAGACTATGGGATTGATCAAGAAGTCCTCACTATACTATGTGACAACATGAGTGCGATCAACATCTCAAAGAATCCAGTCCAACATGGGAGAACCAAACACATTGACCTTAGACACCACTTCATAAGGGATCTTGTTGAAGAAGGAATAGTGTCCATACAACATGTCGGAACTACTGAGCAACATGCAGATATTTTCACTAAGGCTCTTGATCGCGAGAGATTTGAAAAATTGAGAAGGGATCTTGGCCTATGCACGATCACATAAAAATCCCGAAAATTGTGGAATAAGTTTTTATTTTTGCAATTTCCATATTCTGTGTAATTTTATATTTTATTACCTTAATTATGTTATTCTAACTATCTTGTTAAGTATATTTCGCAGGATCTCTTTACTAAGGAAGTTATTCTTCACAATTTCAAAATTCAAAATTGATGTGACAGCCCGAACTGTCAAGAGCTGAGGCGGGAACGGCTATTTACATATCTCCATTCAAAAACGTGATGATTGCGGTTATGGGAAGTTGTGATCTTCTTACCATATTTTAAATTAAGGGAAGTTGTTTACTACCTCCATAAGATTTGATAGTGATCAGATTTCCTTTTCCATTCACCATCTCTCGACCTCAAATACTCTCTCTAGTTTTCTCTCCAAAACACACATTCCTCTTCACTTGTTCTTGCCAAAAGCCTTTCTTTTTCAGAAACCATGGTGAAGACGAGAGGAAGCCAAGGCTCCAAATCACAAGACCCGACTCCTGCCTCAACTGCTGGAAGCAAAAAGGTGATCTCTCCTGAGGAATCCAGCGCCAAGGGGCGAGCCAAGGATGTCCAGAAGGCGATCATGGAGCAAACTATCTCGGAAACTCCATCCTTGGTTGCTGTTCCATTCCCTTCTTCTTCTCCATCAACTGCCGGAGAAAGGGGAGCCATTGGTGGCGTTCAAGACCCACTCGACATTCGAGCCGAAGTAGCCGGAGCCAAAGCCTTGAAACAAAAAGAAGCAGAGGTACAGAAAGCAAAGGGAAAAGCGATTTCCACTTCAAAGACCCGTGAGAAGGCAGTTGCAAGGAAGAACGCCTCGATCAATGAACGAGTTGAGGCTGACCTAGCCATGGCACTTGGACCCATTGATGCAATCTTAGCTGACCTCCCCAACTTGGGCGCTGACAATGCGACAGAGACAGGAGTGTCCACCAAATCCGCTGAACCTGCACCAAAAATTGCACCAAAGGTGTCCACTGAAAAGCCAAAGAAGAAAACTCCTGCAAAGAAGGTAGTAACAGTGCCAAGTGTTCCGACCAACCCAGCACCAGTCACCACCGTTGAAGCAACCCCAGAAGAACCCCTGCAGATCACTACCACAGTGACCCAAGCTGGTTTACCCAAGGTATCCGAACCGGTCATTGAACCACTTGACGAGGAAGAACTGGACTCAGACTATGTTCAAGAGGATGCTGATGAAAGTTCTGGAGACGAGTCAATGATTGATATCAGCGATGACGAAAGAGATTATGCTGTGAACGAAATCACCGAAGAAATTGCTTGGACTGCCAGTCAGAAACGGAAACATGTACTGAGGAAGGAAGTTGAGCAAGTCGCGGCTACCAATGAACCTGTTCGCACTGAAGTTGTTCACACTGAGGATGAGCATGAGGAGGAAGAAGAATATGAAGAATCCTCAAGCTCTAAGGATGATGAAAATAATGAGTCCGGAGGAGACTCAGAGCACCCTCAAGTCGATGCCCAGGAACCACTTGAGGGGGAGAATCCCACTGACAACCAGTCCGAGGAGTTGGGATCTCAAGACACTCAAAGCGAGGAGGAAGAGTCCGATGAAGAAAGTTGCGAAAAGGAAGAATCTGAAGAAAGAGTCGAGGTAAATGTTGAACCAGTCACTGTGCAAGAAGCAGTAACCCAGCCAGAAACCCGAGAGCCTACTCCACCAAGGCGTTCACCCAAGGAGTCCGAACCCAAGAAGCGGACTCGTTCTGAACCTGAAGGGTCTTCCAAGGCCACTGGATCCAAGAAGAGAAAAATCGTCTTATCCTCGTCTGAAGAACATGAACCTGAGATCATTGATGCTGGAAATGCCATATCCACGGCCTTCTACTATGTAGTGTCCGAGCAATACTTCTCAACTGTTCTGGAAAGGATGAAGGTGCACCCTGAGATCAGATTTGCAGCTGTGCGATATGAGGAAATGGGATGGCACAAATACTTGGAGGATAGATCTCTTCTATTCTGGGGAACGGAGATCAAGCAATATAAGGGACAACTAGTTAGGCATTTCTATGCCAACCTGAGCTCTGAAGTCCTCAACTCCAAAAGCCCTTGGTTCGAACTCAGTTATGCACATGGCCAACTGTTTGAACTCAAAGCCAGAGCACTGAACCGTTTCCTCCAGGTACCCCGAACTTCTCTGAAATCTGTTTATTCTCGAAGTGCCAAGTTCCCTATGAATACTATTGCTGAAACACTCACTGGAGATGAAGGGAAAAAGTTTCAAGGAAAGGGGTTAAGTGCTGGTGTCCTAACCCAAAAGTTTTCACTGCTTTACAAATTATGTGCACACAACATCATGCCCACTGCTAATCACTCTGTCGTGTCAAAAAGCATGTGTAAATTATTGTTTGCCATAGACCAGAAGTATGAGATCAACTATGGAGCCCTTGTGCTCGAACAAATTTTGGCGTTCGCGGGCACAATCAAAAGGAAGTACAACACCACCCTTCCCTTCCCTGGCCTCATATCTGAGTACCTGAAGCATCTCCACATTCTTGGGAGCAAGCATGATCGCCCTGAGGACATTGCCGACTTCAAACTTTCCTCAAATCTTGCAAAGAAGAAGCCAGACTTGGCTGGTCCAGGAGGGAAGATCCCTGCAAAAGATGCTTTCTCCATACTCCGAGATGAACTCACTGACCACATCAACCACCTCAAAGTGCTGGAAGCTCAAGTGCACAGTCGTGTTCAAGCTGCTGAAAAGCTGTTCAGACAGCTTTCTGATGTTTGGTTTGATGATGAACAGGATTTGGATACCAATCCAGCGGAGGAGTCCAGTGACTCGGCTGAGGATTCCTCTGAGGAATCTGAGTGACATGCCCTTTTTGGGCAAAATGTGCGCCAGAGGGGGAGTTAAGTTGATGTAGCAGCCGTTGATCGGTTCCTCCGGTATGCACTACAATCGACATGGGGGCAGCCTGGTGGAAGAAAGTCTCTGCTGATGAAGGGTAACTTTTTTTGTCTGAACTATTTTCGTGAACTAGTTATATCTGTTTTTTGCTGGACAATTGCATAATGGCCTGTAATAATTAAATTGTGATCTTACATGCTTTATTTTATGATTATTGCCATGTGCTTACTTTTGATGTAAATGCTCCTAGAATATTTGATAGGCAATCTTGTACGGAGCATTAGTAGAGTTTGTCTTGTGTTTGGGAATCATTGTAATTGGTGGTTGGGTCTCAATGGGAAGTATTTCACATCATTGTTCTTGTGTCAATTGTTTAGACATCGGTTGAATCAACTCTTATACTGGCCCACATTCTGCCAAAAAGGGGGAGATTGTTGGGAACCAGTTTTGAGCAAATGTATTCACAACCGATGTCTGAACTACTTTGTTGGACCAACCTCGTCAACAGCAGACAAACTAAGTAAAGGAAGAAGAGCTGGCGAATATATTCATGAAGATTCTCCAACGGCTAGCTAATCTTCTGCCCGGATCCCGCACACGAAGTAAGGAAATAAGGATCCTCTAATCCGGGCAACTCCATTCCAAGGATCCATGTAATTATGGTAAGAATATCTTACCTTGGAATGGAGATGTTGTGGTTCTCTTCAAAAAGGACGGCCAAGGGATGAATGGAACACGGCTCACATTATTCATCTTCTCCCTTGTGCGATCGAGTATATTGTGTTAAGAGAATCACATTCCTTGAGAGTTCTTGAATTCATCATCTTGAAGGAAAACATACGATCAACACTTCCTCGGGTGGATTGATCGAAAGTGCTACTGTGAACTTGATTGAGGACGAAGGATTCAATCAAGGCTTTCGAGGAGTCGTCAAACTCAAGAGCTTAATTGAAAGATTCAAGTAGGAGAGTCGCCAACAGGTTTCGACCAAGGGCAAACTTGAAGGAGGAGCCTTCAAGGGATTGAAGCAAGGTCGGGGAGATCTTCACCAAGACAGGGGGAGTGTCTTGGTTTGACAATTCAGTCCACTTGGTGATTGGAGTTGGGCGAAACAAATCACTATTGTTTAGATCGAGGATCAAGTCAAAACAATTAGTGAATCTCCTGGATTGGTATCCCCCAGATGTAGGCTTGTGCCGAATTGGGTCAACAAACCTTGAGTTCTCATTTTTACAGTTTATTTACTTTCCGCTGCTTAATATCTTAAACTGTTTAACGTGTCCACGAAAGGTGCTTGAACTAGTTTTCAGGACTACTTAATTGGTTATCCATGCAAACGGACCTAACAAGTTAAGTTTGATTTTATTAAATTTATCTAATCATATAATTTTAGATTATGTATTTTATATAATTTTTATTATACTCATTTTGAGATTTGACCGTTGTACGAAAAAAAAACAAACAAGTGACCTACATTTCAACGCATATGTATTTACATAAAATAATTAACCTGATTAATTTATACTTTTATAATTTATTTATTTCTTAATATAAGTGATATTACAATAACAATAAAGTTAAAATATAAAATAAAAATAAAAATAATAAAAACCATCAAGGTTTTATTTATTTAGGTAAGAAAATATAGTACTGTATAACTTTATTTATTTATTTATTAATGTTGTAGTGCGTGGGGCTAGGCTGCCCTAAACAAATGACATGGGCGAGCCCAGTTTTATGTGCTAAGCCCGCTACAAAACTAATTTATTATATAAAGTATTATTATCATTGTTATAGTAGGACTACTTTTTTTAAAACAATACAAAATAAAAGTAGTCCTAAGTATTGAAAATATTAATTCGATCAATAAACATAGAGACGATCTTAATGTAATTATGGATTTACACTATGGTATTGAATTTGATCAGTCCAACTATATATGTGAGTTTTGTATACAAAAATGGGGTGAAAAAAGAAGTGAAAAAAGAAAGGAAGTGAAATGAAATAGGAAGATGAGATGAGGGGTGAAGTGAGCTGGGGATCCACGTGATGAAGAAATGAAAAGGACAGCGAGAAGACAGACAGATACTACTATATACTTACTTCATGTAGACAGCCGTACCATGATTATTCATCAAACAACACAACACAATACAGCCAACGGTCCGGGTCAGAACCGAAAACTGATGAAGATCCGAGCTTGGGTTGAATCTTGGTTCTTATAAAAATAGAACCAAGATCGACCAGGGGCGGACGCACGTTTGGACTACCGGGGGCACGGGACACCGCTTAAATTTGTGTTGTAAGGTAAAAAATATTTATGCTCAGTTTAGTGCACCCGCTTAAATTTTTGTGGGGACCCAAAAGCTTGTGAAATTTGATTTGCAAAATCGAATAGGTGACGATTTTTTTTTTATCAACGATTCTCTTATTTGTGTTATAGAGAAAGAAGCTCTCCTCAATGTTATGAATGAAGATGTTATTAGTCGATACCAAAGTATAAAAAACCGTATAGAGTATTTGTAAGAGGTATGTTTTAATTGTTATATTTAATATATTTAAATTTAAATATTATATTTAATATATTTAAATTTAAATTTAAATTATTATTTTTGTGACCTCGCTTAAATTTTTTCTAGATCCGCCACTGAGATCGACCTATTGTCATCTCAAAGGATGACAATGGATCCGGATCGAATCGAATCCGAGGCTCGGATTGAATTTTGGGTCTTAGCAGACTCGACCCATTGTCATCCATAATATGGAGAATCGATCTGATGGAGAGTTGTACCCAACCACCAACGTGACATGCTCTTTCATCATCATATCATACGACTAGCTAGTAGTACTCCCTCCGTCCCGCGAAAGTTGATGCGTATTCCTTTTTGAGCTGTCCCACGAAATTTGACACGTTTCTTTTTTTAGATAAATTAAATTAATATAAATATAATTAGAATCTTAATGGTTTCTAAAAACTCATTAAAAGTAATTACTTTAACTATTCTGCACAATTCCCAATACACTTTTATTTTTCTATACAAATCTCTTACATTTCTTTAATTCTCCATATCTCAAAATAGGTACAAATAAAAATTATATAAAATATATATTCTAAAACTAAACACCTAGACGATTCTAACAAGACCACACTTGAATATTTTTTTCTAATTAAATCATTACCATAATATTAAGTCAAAGTTAAACAATAAGAAAAGTGAAAATTCATTAAAATTTTAAACACAAATACCCATAACACTTTAACCAATAAACCCCACTACATAAATTACCGTGCCCAAAAGAAACGCGTCAACTTTCGCGGGACGGAGGGAGTATAACTTATTCCCTATCTATCCATACATATATAATTAATACATTAACATTAAAAATTAAATTTAATATAAACCCCTCCATCACTACCCGGGCCCCTCTCTAGTCTCTAGCCAGCTTGCCTCATACATACTAGTACATGATACATCTTGCTTATTCATATATGGATTCATATCCATGGCCCTGTTGGGAAAACAGCTAAATTCAATCAGCTAATTTGTCTCACAATATAAGATAAAATAATTTATTTAAAAATACAAAATTAACTTAAAACAGTGTTAAATCAGTTTTTTTTGAAACCGATGCAAATAGCAGCATTTTGGATTTTAGCTTATTTTAGGCAAAAAGTTAGTCTCGAAATTGTCAAACAACTAATTTTAACTAATTATTACTCACAAAATCAGTTAACAGCTAACAGCTAATTCCCAAACATGGCCATGCTCTTTATTCCATCCATTCAAAACTTAATTTATACAACCCTATAATATAATGTCTCATATCCAATTCTTGTAGTATATATATATGTAATAAATAAACAAATATGCTAACATTAATTGTTATGTGTTGTGTAATTAAACAACTTTGATACTAGCTAGGAACCATATTGGGTAGTTGCAGCTCACAAGTTTATAATTATGCAAATTGTACATAGATCTATAGACTCTAATCCGAAATCTTGTTTAGGTTCAAAAATAGTAACTTTGAGTACAGTGTCATAATTTGTATCCAAATTTTACCCATGTTTTAGAACATAATCATCGGAGAGTTGGAATTAATAGAAGAACAACATATCAGTAAGACTTCTTGCTAGTTGGATTTGATTTTCCTAGTGTTGCGAGTTTGATAGATGAATGTTTTAATTTTTAATTAGCGTGTTTAATTTAGTGTTTTTCTTTTTTTCTTTTTTATTTAAAAAGTTGTTTTAAAGAAAATATTTTATTAAAAAAATCAACAAATTTTATGTCAAACTATTTATAATTTTGACTAAGGGAAAACAACAAAAGTAGCCGTGTGTATATTTGGTTCGAGTTTTGCAAAAAGATGCATAAGAGTGTATATGCACGAATTTAGTCAAGTGATGAGTTGAGGGCGTCCATTATCATTTATCAATCTAAATATAAGTTTGAAAACATTTTTTGGCATTAGTTTATGGCGTGAATGGTGGCCTTTCATTTTTCTACTTGTCTCCATCTCTCTAATAATAATAATAATAATAATAATAATAATAATAATGAAATGGGGATGCTTGTACAAATTAATCTCAAGGGTTTCACATATATGTAAGTCAAAGCATTTAGTGTGATGGATGCATAATGGTAGCAAACACAATTATACCAGTTGTTGGATTTAAAAATAGTTGTTGAATATTTATTCATTTTTAAATGAGTTTTAGCATCGATAATATATAATATATCAAATTAATGGTGTGTATTGCAGAAACATGAGTACATGACATCCTTTCCTCCTTCCCCAGCTACTTCTTTTTCTCAAAATAAAAATCGCAATAATAACCCTAATTAGTCTAGTTACAGTACTGTTACCAGATTCTTCACAGCAACTTGATTTTCCCCCCCAAAAAATTAGTACTACTATTTGTTAATTTCACATTTGGTTGTATAAGAATCACTCATATATATATATATATGTATGTATATAACAATTATTGTTTAATGTGATCTATCCAGCTCAACGAGGTGGTAAAAAAGCTAAAAGAAAACATTTTGGAGATATATATAAATGAATAATGTAAAAGTGATTTATTTATTAGTGATAAATAAGAGTATCTATAAGACTATAGTATAGTAGTAGTATATAGTTAGAGATGGACAGGCAGGACATCATCACATTGAAGTTTGATGTTGGCATCAACCCAAAATCCATCTGTCTCTGTCCCTGTCCCTGCCTTTCTGTCTTTCTTTCTTTCTTTTTAATACTCCTCTAAGTACTTATTTCTCTCCATTCTAATCTAATATACTTATATGCACAACTCCAATGCCATTTATTTATGCTGCACCACATAACATATCATCAACTAGCTAGTAGTAGTATGTTTTAACAAATATATATACACACACACATATTAATAACTAACTAACCTTACCTCATCATATTCATAAGTCACAGCAACAACCTAGCTCCCTCACCTGATCTCATATCCTCCTCCTGAAAAATGACAATGATGGTGACCGGCGGCGGCAATGATCACGACGAGGAGGCGGCGGTTGCGATGGCGATGAACAAAGTATTTGTGGGAGGGCTGGCGTGGGAGACGCCAAAGGAGGCGATGCGCGACCACTTCCACCAATACGGCGACATTGTTGAGGCCGTCATCATCTCTGACAAGCTCACCGGCCGATCCAAGGGCTATGGTTTCGTCACTTTTAAGGATCCCGAGGCCGCCAAGAAGGCCTGTCAGGATCCCTCCCCCATTATTAACGGCCGTCGCGCCAACTGCAATCTTGCCGCCTTGCGTGCTCGTCGCGCCCCCAACCCCAATACTACTACCACTCCTCCTCAACAAGGTATTTAAATAATTCAATACTATCAATTCTCGACCGACTTTCCTAAAAGCTCAAGCTTATATATAAAATAAAAAATAAAAAAAAGAAAATAATGGGTTTTTATAAATTAGCCATGCACAATTTGCACATTTGTTGATTTATTAGGTTTGAGTACAAATATGCATATCATGAATAATGTTTTCAACATTGTTGTTGATTTTATTCAATCATGTTGTTGAAAATCAAAGGCAAAGGAGTGAATGTTGGATCAAGGGCTGTTGTATCGACTACTACACCACACCACACCCAACAAGTGCAGTGGTACTACCACTACCCCGCCTCCGGCGGCGGCGCCACGCCGCCATTGCCCTACCACCACCACCACCAGGCTGTCCCTTACTACAGCTACTCTCCGGCCGCCTACATTGCGCCGCCGCCGTCCGACATGATCAACTACAACCATGTAAGCCAACATCTCTTCAAACATATAGATTACTACAATCAAGGCAATAAGAACACACACATATATACCAATTCTTACATGATCATAATATAACATTGTACAGAATACTAAGGTTGGAGGATACAGCATGAATGGACAGTACAATACCAGCAGCCAAGTGTATCATCATCCACATCATCATCAGATGAGTAGTCATCACATTCCTAATTATTCCATTCCCATTGCCAACACAATGCTGCAGCCATTCTACCCTTTCTACCACCATCACTACTCCCACTCACAGTCTCATCATCAGGCAATGGGCCTTCCAGCTCACCTTTATTCCCCCCTTCCCCCACTCATCCCCACCCCCACAGCCTCTATTCACCTTCAGCCCCATACCCCCACCCCTACCCCTACCCCTACTCCAGGTAAATTTTTCCATCCAATTATTATTATTTAATTCATTCTATCTATCTTCATATTCAATTGTAATTTACATTTATGTTGCTTTTTTTGCTATTAAGATGGGGTTTGCAGGAAATTAAAAACCCTGATGCTAAAAAAGTTCTAATGTTATCATGTCTTTAGTGATCAAAAGTATTGTAAATTTTTTTTTAGTGATTGGTGACTTGTAAGCTTTCAAAGTTACTAATAGTACTTAACAATTTCTTACATATGTGATTAAAAGCAAAAGAGAAAAATGAAAAGGGCACATGAGATAGTAGTTAAAAGATTCTGAGTTGTTAATGAGAGTTTAAGGAGAGGACTGAGGAGGAATCTTTGAACCATCACATGGGAAAAAGTTGGAGGAACATGATCATGGCCATGTGACATGCGCCCTTACAGCTAGCTAATAATCAGAATCAAACATCATGTGCACATTGATAAAAAAAAAATAAAAAATAAATATATTAATAATAGTAAACATATTTTTAATATATATAATTCCTGTGATGGGTTGGATGATATGTTATGCATTACTGCAATTTACAGATGCGCACAGGCACCCACACAATATAATATATAGTATAATGCATGGTATATGTGAATAATTTATTACTTCCTAAATGTATGTAATGTTATTGCAAGTTGATTAAATGAATGGAGAAGAGAGTGGGTAAATACTAAAGATGGTTTTGTAATAAAAAAAATACAGGTGCAGCAGCAGCAGCAGTTGGGCAGCACAGCTGAAGCTTTAATTCTGAGGAAATAAATGGGCAAGAGGGAAAGTTTGTGGTTGCTGCTACCAGAGACATATTATTATTGTGTATCTGCAGTGCCTCTTTTTTTTTTTTTTTTCTTTTGTTAAAATTCTTTTTTAACCCCCTCGAAAATTAAATATTAGAAATCTGATTGATAATTCATTCATTGTTATTGTTATTATCAAAATTGTTGATGATTAATTAATTATTATTACTCGTGTTTGTATCTCTAATCTAACATTCTAGCTAACCGGTCTGTTTGTAGTATTATTCTGTACATGGTTTATGAGTACGGTTAGCTACCCAAAAAAAAATAATCATTTTAATGATTCTCGAATTCAATTTCCAATAAAGTTAACGACCAAAATTAAGACTAAAGAATTATTGAACGAAGGATCAAAATTGAAAAATGAATATACATATATACATACATGACCAAAGAATAGAGCCAATCCAATCCAATATAAATGAATTGTATATGTATATAGAAGCTCCGATCCAGCTGATATCTTTAAAGTGTGTGTTGGGAAACGCTTTTAAAATCTAACACAAATCAAATACTACTTCTTACATTGGTTGTTGGTTTGATTTGATCTTTGGTTGTTTATATATAATTTATACAAATAAATATGTATTTTCTTTAATAATAAATATGTATCCTTTTTTATTTTTTTGCGTGCATCGGATATCTCATGCCACATTAGATCCAAAACTAATCCCTCTAGGATCTGGTGGTTATTGAAGGTTTGTCTCTCCCAAAGCAAAATTTTACATATACACAAAAGCTCGATTCCGAGACCTTTGCTTAAGCTGCATATATATGTATCCTTTTTATTGATACTGATTTTGAATAAATTGTTTAATATTTTAAGTTTTTTCCTCATAATTTTGAATATATATTTTATAGACAATATTATATATATATATATCTAAATAATTCTATGACTCAATTTTTTTTTTATAAAATTATTTGACTATTTTATTAAAACAAATATAATTTAAAATGGATTATATATTCTATATACCACTTTTAAATAAAATATAACATATAAATTATTTTATTTAATTTGTAACCAAAACAGAAAATGTCTTGATAATTTAGGGGGTGTATTCAATTGAGAGTTGTATGAATTTTAAAAAATTTGTAGATTTAGAAAGTCCATAGACTCCATAAACTCCACGTAGCGTTGATTGATTTTGTGTAGACTCTATGTAGAGTTTGGCTGACTTTTAGAAATATTGAATTGTTTAGAGAGATTTCGTTTGGTTATAATTTTTAAAAGAATCCATTAAAATCTATAGAAATTTAAATCCATACACTATTGAATACACCAAGATTTTTAAAAGCTTTTAACAATCTATATCGAATACATTTGGATTTTTAAAGACTTTTGAAAATCTAAATTGAATACACACAACTTTAAAAGTTCAAAAAAATTATATAGAGTCTGGATTGAATACACCCCTTAAATTTATTTTTGGAATTTTAATCATAAATGACAAAGAAAAATGATAACCATGAATGGCGCCGGTCGTTGGCAGTAAATATATACTCATGTAAAAGAAAAATCGATTGGAGATTAAAGTAGCCTTAAACGTTGGCACTATATATACTTGTATAAAGGAAAATTGATTAATTATTTATAACTGATAAAATATACACTATACAAGATTCTCTCCCAATTTGCAATGAAGTGACGTATATTAAAAATTGGGATAATGTAAGTTTAATCCCCTTGACCAATCTTTATTCAAGATTCCTCCCTAGCTTAAAAGTTATCCTTGTTTGCTCCCTAGTATTTTCTTAATGACAGTTTTATCCTTCATATAGTAATTCTGCAGAGTGTGCATTCTGGTGTGCAATCAGTCAAAGACAGGTGTTTTCTAAAATGATTGTGGTGTTTTCTACGGTTTTCAGAATATTATGATTATAATTATGATCTTAGAGGATGTGATTATTTGAAATATATGCCATGATCATTCACAGTATTTATCATTCAAAGTAAAGTTTCTGGGTCTACCTCGCTTCCGTAGTATAAGCTTTGTGGTTGAAACTTCTGATCGAGTCCTTCAACGAGTAACCTTCTTTCCTCGTCTGCTATCCTTCTTTCAGGCCTCCTGCCTTACTCCGGTATGCACGACCTCTCGGAAATCACTGTATCGATGACATGACTCTCACAATATGTTTCACTCACTCACATATATTTAGAATTTTGGTAGACTCTTAGAAAAATATACTCGAAGATATTTACTGGAATGATCAGGCTATTGTACTTAGCCGATCATCTTTTATTGAAAGCTTTTAAAATCACTCATAGTTTTACATCACACAGAGAGAACTAAAGATTACAAAGAAATGCAAGAGAAAGAAATACTATGGTAGGTATCTTCACTTCTGCCTTCTTTATAAGCTTTGCCTCCTTTTATAGATGGAGTTCTGAAGATCTAATGGTCCTGAATTGAGATACGTGGCATCATCTTCTCCCTTCTTTTCTTCTCTATTATTGATGTTCGGTGGCTGTCACTTTCTTCTTTAATCATGCATTTTGAGCTGTCTTCTTGTAATAAGTCATCCGGTGGCTATGCATTCTTCAATAATTCACTTGTTTATTAATTTTCTTTTTTGTTTGCTTGTGTTCTTTCGTCATGGCATACGTCTTGCTGCATTATTCTCTTCTTAGTGCTACATTGGTCCTCTTTGTCGTCACTGCTTACTTCACTTCGTTGTCTCTTTCCGAAGAAATGTTCTTGTTTTCAGACTTGTGGTGGATTTTTCTACAGCTTTCTTCCAGATATTCTTGACTTCTTCTGAGCATTCAAAATTGTATGTGTCAAATTTCTGAATTAGTCCTGCTAAGTTTCCTGATCTGAATCCTGGAGTGTTCAATTGTTCAATCATTACGATTTCTTCAGTTCCAAAAAAGATTCCTGCTCCTTGGTTGTATAGTCTTTTCATCTGTTCATGGACGGCACGTATTCCCATTGCTCTTTTGAAGTGGATGTATTTGTCATTGAAGATTTCTGTTTTGGGAGTTCCATAGTCTTGAGGATAACTTTCTGGTTTAGTAATTTCTTCTGCAATAGCAAGATGGTAGGAAGAGTGTTTGACTTCTGGACTAATAGAAAATAATTTCAGTTTCTGGGTTTTTGGTCTTATGTTTAGAGCTTCAACTAATACAGGTAATTTGGATATTTCCGTTCGTAAAGGGGACATGAAAATAGTTCTGATAAAGCCGAATTTGAAACAGTTCGAAACAAAGTTTGGATCGCAGCCTGGTAAAATAGTTACTTGTGGATGTAGGGATTTGGTGAATTCAGTGTAGAATGATGTTTCTTGTCTGGGTAAAGAGTATATGTAGCTGCTCAGGGTATGGTATTCTGCTAAAAAGTTTCTTGTTTCAGGGCTAATGGGTGTTGGTTGAGGAATATTGTCGCAAAAATACTTCTTAGTTTCTGCAATGTTTTTCGACGAGGTCGAAGGTCTTGCTTCCCCAGATTGTTTTGCTTGTTTGTCCTCTTTTGGAACAGGATTAGCTTTCCCTTCCTGGTTTGAAACACCAGTATTTAGTTCTTCAGGGGTATAAAAGTATTCTTCCATAGTAGTTAGTAATCCCTGCAAACATTTGTTACATTCATATATATCGTCATTGATAGTCTTATGTTCGTCCATAAAGCTCCCAACAATCAATTGTTGTAGTTTTAGTTGTCTGTCCATAGTCGACTGGAGTAGTTTTTGTAGTCGATCTATTTCATTGTAAATGTGGTCAGTCAGACCAGCATCATCCCATTGTTCATTGTTCTCCATATTCAGGGTTCCTGCTCAAAAAATCAGCTAGATAATTTTCAGTCCCTTTAATATATTCAACAGTAAAGTCGTACATTGACAGAAAAGTCTGATATCTTATTATTCTTCTATATTGGGGTTTATTTGGAACTTTATTATAAATTAAAGGTTTTACTTGTGTATTGTCAGTTAATACTTTAAACTTTCTACTTAATAACCAAAATGAAAATTTATCTATCGATTTAATTACTGCAAGTAATTCTTTTTCATTTGTACTATAGTTTATAGCTGCTCCTTGTAATGTTCCGGATGCATATCTACAAATTTCACCAGTATCGGTTTTTAGTAATCCTGCCCAATGGTAGTCGGAGCTATCGGTTTGTACTATTAAATTATCTTTTTCGTCGGGTAATCTTAACGGTGGTAGTTTGGAGCATTCTTGTTTCAATTGTTTGACAATTTCAGTATGTTGATCATTCCATCCTATTTTATTATTTTTTCTGATTAATTTTCTTAGATCATTTGTCTTTTTTGCTAAATTTGAAATAAATCCTTCTGCATAATTTAGAATTCCAAGAAATCTTTGTATGTTTAATTTATTTCTTAGTTCATCAGGCATTTTAACAAGTTTTGTACTTATGTGTGGTTGCATTTTAATTCCAAGTTTGTTTAATATTAGACCCAAAAATTCTATTTCATCTTTGAATATTTCTGCTTTCTTTTCTGATAAAATTAATCCATGATCTTTACAAAGTTTTGCAAATATATCCAAGTGTTTTTTATGTTCTTCTATAGTGTTTGAGGCTATTAGTATATCATCTACGTATACAAATATAAAGTTACTAAATTTTTTAAATGTTTTATCCATTTTTCTTTGAAATATTTGTGGTCCATTTTTTATTCCGAACGGCATAACTTTCCATTCATAGTGTCCTTGTGGTGTACTAAAGGCTGTATATTTTATACTATCTGGATGCATTTTAATTTGCCAAAATCCATTTTTACAATCAAATTTTGAATAGATAGTTCTTCCTCTAGCTAATCCTATTAGATTTTCTTTGTTAGGTAGAAAGTATCCATCAAATATCATGTTTTTGTTTAGTTCTTTGTAATTTATTACTAATCTTGGTTTCTTTCTTATTTGTTCACTACGATTTCTAACCAAGAAAGCCTGACTATTATGTTCTGCTATAGATTCTTGAATAAGATCTAATCTTAACAATTCATTTATTTGTTTTCGAAGTTCTTCAATATCTTCTTGATTATGCATCATAGGTTGAGTTCTTATTATTATATCGTCGTTTTTCATTTTTAATTCTGCATATATTTTATTAAGATTCCATTTTTCAATTGGATTTTCTCCATAGTTTTCAGAGATGTATTTTATTGTCTCATGAAGTTCATATTTATCAAAATCTTCTGGCTTTTGAATTAGTACTTGTTTTTTAATTTTGTGAATTTTAAATTTTATGTAATAAGTAATTGGTTGTTTTATGATCTCTCCTTTTTCACCACGTTTCTGAAGCACTCTGTATGGTTTCCTTATTCTCGGAATAGTAATATAGTGGTTACATGCTGATCTAAGTTGAATATTATATCTATCTACTCTAAAGCTTTGAAATAAACTTGTAAAATCTGTCCCTAATAATACATCAATTGTTTTTACTGGGCTAACATATACTTCTTGTATTGTAAATATTTTATTACCTAAAATTATTTGAACATCTTTAGCTATTTTATTAATAATTAGACTATGTCCAGTAGCTCCATGTACTTCTATTGGTCTTTTATTTACTTCCCATTCTTTTATTAAATGTTCTTGTATTAATGTGATTTCTGCTCCTGTATCTAGTATAGCACATGTTGTTATATTTGTTTGTAGTATAGTTAACTCTAGGTATACTGTTGTTGGAAATCTAATTTCTTTCATATATATGCTTTTCCTATTACGAAAGCTTTTCCATTTTTTGTTTTTCCACTAAAAATTTCTCATGTTATCGTATATTTGTTTAACGAGTCTAAAAACTCATTGCCTAACAAGACATGATAAGTGCTACTAGATGTTCCTTCTTCTTCTGCTACATAACATTTTACTTCTTCTATTAAGTCTGTACCTAGTTTTATTGGTACTATTACTATTTCATTTACTCTTTTTACTTCTCCTTCAAAAGTAGTATATCTATATTCTGTTCCTATATGCTTTGTTAATCCGTTTATACAAGTTTTTCCTATATGATTCTTACCAGCTCCAGTGTCTACTAATATATTTGGTCCTTTTATCCAGTTTGTGCCATTATAATATTCTATATTAATTCTCCATGTTTGGGCTTTTTGTTTACTCTTTTCGTATGGGATATCAATACTATGTCTTGGTTGATCAAGTATTAGATTTGTTCTTGGGCTATAATCTATACTTTTTCTGCTACTCATTGTTCTTCCTACATAGGATAATTGTGGTCTCCTATTTTCTAATGGTTTTCCAATTTCTATTGTATTTTTCTTGTCTGCAAGATCAATTATCCAATCATCTTGTAAAGTTGGATTATTCAATTCTGGTAATATTAGATATGCTATTGTGTCTCTACATGCTTCGTGTATTTCTATTGTTTTTTTATCATCATAAGGTTTTAGTCTATTGCTATTTAGGTAGCTATAAAAAGCACTATAATGTACTGTAAATATTTTACTTTCATTTTTCATTACATCATTCCTATGTACTTTTATGTATAGGGTTAATGTTTCGTCTATATTTTGATCTTGTAAAGATACACAATAGTTTGGGTAACATGTAAATAGTAGTTTTTGGTAAATTAGGTTTCCATTAATAGTTCCTAAATGTGAGTCTTGTGGATTTAATAATCTTGAATCATGTAGGCTTATTGTTACTGGTAAGTCTATTCCACTTCTAAATAAAGATTTTATTAGAATCTTTACTCCTGCTGTACGTATTGTATTTTCTCTGTTTTCTTTCTACTTAATTTTTCTAGTCCTTTATTTATTATATCTTTTGTTAAAAGGTGTAGTTTTAGAGTAGTATTAGTGTTACATACATCTACTGTTTTTTCTAGTTCATGATATTCATGAATTACTATATTATTTCTTGAGAATGTTCTTGATAGTATATTAAAATTTGTATGCTTGAATCCATGTTTTAGATCTAATCCTTGTATTTTATTAATTTGTTCTGGACTTAAGATAGCTTTTATTGCATATCCTCTTTGTCCTTCATATTGTTCTACATATTCTATTTCTTTTGTTTCCTCTTGTTCTTTTGTGATTATTTCTTTATCTTTATTCATTTTCTATTTCACAGAATTTTACTTCATATATCTCATCTCCTGATTCTGGTTCACTTATATTTTCTAGATCTGATTCTATTTCTTTGAATATTTGTTCATCTATAATATCATATTCCATAAATCTTACTTGTTTTTTCTTTGGTTTTGTACAATCACTTGCAAAGTGTCCTATTTCTCCACAGTTATAACATTTACATGTGGTTGGATTCTTTTTATTTTGTCTTTTATCATTTCTTCTTTTATAATATTTTCTTCCAAATTTTGGCTTAAAGAATTTTTTCTTATTAAAGATTTTAAATCTTTTTCCTTTCTTAAATTTTCTTTTTATTGGTTTAAATTTTTTAAATCTCTTATTTTTTCTATATGATTTATTTTTTCCCCATTCAAAATTTTCTGCATTTTCTTGACAGCATAAATCAGCAGCTTTATTATATATTTTAGTGTGGTCTAATATTTTTCTTTGGTAACATAACTCAGTTATTACCTGTCTTATTAATCTTATTCGGCTTCCTAAATTATTCGGATAGTCATTTTTATTTTGAATCCATGTTTTCCACATATATTCATCCCATGGTGATGGTAGTTTTGAAAATATAGAGTTCATGGTGTGTTCATTATTTTGTGAGCTTGTATAAGCTGTATAACAGTAACTTTTAAATTGTTCAGAGAATTGATCAAAAAAGCATAAATCTCTTAGTCTTATTTTATTTAATCTTAGTAACGCTTGATCTCGTTCTTCTATTATAGCATTGTTATCTAAGCTCTGTACCCCTAGGAATTCTTCTTGTATGATATTGATAAATTCCTCTATTCCTGTGTTTACATCTTGTCCAAATCCTTGAGTAATTGTATTCATATAAGTTTGTTTTGTATTTGAGGAAATTCCTGCTAGGAATTGTGCCACATTTCCTTGGACTAAATTCCATATTTTTAATGTTTTTGCTCTTGACGTACTTTCTTCTGACATTAAATGTATTCTTATTATCTGTTTCCATTTTTCTAGTTCTAGACTTAGCTGTTTAAGACAATCCAGGTTTAGGAATATTGCATCTCCTGGTCTCACATTTCCTATTCTTGTTTCTTTTAGCTCAAAATCTTCATTGTATTTCCAAATTTCTTTTTTAGAGGTTGTTTTTCTTATTGGAAAATTTCTTGAAGGTAAATTTTGTAATCTACTTTGATAATTGTCTACATTTTGTCTATTTGTGGTTTGATCTACTTCCATTGGTATAGTTCCTGTTACACCTTCTCTTGGCAAGGTAGTGCTACTTTCTCCGACTACTTCTGATGATGGTAAATATAATCTATGATTGTTCATAAAGACTTTATGTTGTTCTTCTAAATCGCTTTCATTAGATTCTAATTCTGTTTCTGAAAATGTTCCTGTATATATTGGTTCTAAATTTAGTCGTTCTAAATCACTACTTAATTCATTTATTAAGTCTTCTATACTTGTATTCATTCTGTTTCTTCTTTATCTTCTTTACTTTTTAATTTATCTTCTTTTAGTTCTTCGTTTATCTTTTTTAATTTTTCTACTTTTTCTATCAGGATTCTAATTTTGTTTTGTTTGTTTAATTTTTCTATTTCTTTCATCATTACTCTATGATCGAGACTTCCTGGTTCTGGTGTCTTCTCCCATTTCGGTAGTGGGAGTGATTTTTCTAATTCTACTTGCTTTTGTGGAGTTTTAATTATTGTTTTGTCTATGTATCTTTCGATATTGTAGAGTCTTGTATCTAGACTTATCATTAGTTCTTTTATTAGTTCAATTCTATCTTTTATTGTTTCTAAATCTTCTAGATAGCTCATCTTCTAATATTTCTTATGTTTCTAATGAAGTTGTTCACTTCATCTATTTCAGTTTCCCTTTCTAATTCTTCTATTTCTATTATTTCTAATTCATTTAAATACCATTCTTTTATTAACTCCGATTCTTCTTTTTCTGGATCTATGTGTTTTTGAACAATTACATATGCTTCTCTTTCATCTATCATTTTAGAAATCTTGAATTTTATTCTTAATAGTTTTTGTTTCATTATTATGGTACTTATATCTTGTGGTTGACTTTCTATTTCATGAATTTTATTAGTCAGTCTTTCTATTGTTTCATTCTCTAACTTTATTCCTGGCATCTTATTAGTCTTCACTATAATTTGATTCTTGATCTGAAATTTCGGGTGAAGGTGCTCTAGTAAACATGGTGTTGTGTATTATATATCCTGGAAACATTCTGTAAGTTGTAATTTCATTGTTGATTATAGATAATTTGACTTGTAATACTAACTCTTGTTCTTCATCTCTTTTTGATATAAATTGTATTAAATTACCATTATATTCTTCCGTTTCAATTATATAGTTTCCTATCCAAAGTAATCTTTTTCCTCTATTTCCTAGTCTTATTCCAAATTCTTCATCGTTTTGTAATCTATTTAATCTTCTTCTTCTTCTGTCTATGTATGTTTTTCTTTCTTCTATTTGTTGATCCATATTTTCTATTTCTCTTTGACTTATTTCATGATCAGGATTAAATGTGGGTGTTAAGAATCTACGATTATCGTTGGTTCTTATGTCTGTAAGTGGTCTTATTTGTGGTTCTAATCCTCTTATTCTGTTTAGAAATGCTCTTTCAATTCTTGCTTGTATCATCAAGCTCTCGGTGTTATTTTGTGCATATTCATCATTTCTATTTATTATATAGTTTTCAGTATCGAGTGGATTAATCGTACTTAGTGGATAATCTATTTCTTGATTTTCATCTAAAGGATATCTTGTCGTTGGAATATATTCTGGGTATAGTTGTTCTGAAGTATTTAATCTTAATCTTGACATATGATAGTTTAATATATGATCATTATGATTATGGTTACTCATGTCCAGATTAATCGTTCTGGGCTCTGATACCAAATTGTTTTGAGGAGGGTAAAATGTTTATAAAAATTGGTGATGTTTGTAGTATGTAATATCTGATACCAAAATTGTTTTGAGGAGGGTAAAATGTTTATAAAAATTGGTGATGTTTGTAGTATGTAATATGGGTTTCCAATTTTATACTTAATCAGAGAAATCATATTCACCGTAATTACTTAAATTTCCTGGATAGTCGTCATCATAATTTTCACTTTCTGAACCAATTCTAAGGAGAATTATTCTGTCCCAAAAACATTTTTCTTCTGAATAGGGATATACTTTTTGATTATATTCAGTTAAAAATATTAGCATAGTATAAACAATATCATTCCAATTTTCAATTCTTTCTTCCATAGTTTGTAAATATATTCCATATTCATACATTAATGAATTTATTACTTCTTGATCCATTTCTTTATTGAGTAAGTTTTAATTGTTTGCTTGAAAGTTTTATTTTTAGATGTATGGTTTATTAGGTGTTTGGTTGATTGGGGGTTTATTATTTTATTTGTAGTGGGTTTGAAAAGTAAGGGGTATTTTTGGTAGTTAGGGAGTTAGGTTGTAAGTATTTTAGTATAGGGGAGTAAAATTATAAGTATTTTTTAAAAGAGGGAGTTTTCTTACATTTACTCTTAAAAATTCCAATTTGATGTTGTAGTATTTTTCTTTAGAGGTATTGGCAGGAGAAAGATTGTATACAGGTACCTCCACATGTATGCATCATATATATGTAATGTGAGAATTGTGTTCGGTGATTGATAAAATTGTGTATTTTATGTAATGGAGAAAATGTTGTGTAATATGAAATATACTTTTTATAATGTATAATGTCTACACATGCATACTTTTA
Organism: Hygrophila difformis; assembly: GCA_030278955.1. Lineage (NCBI taxonomy): Eukaryota > Viridiplantae > Streptophyta > Magnoliopsida > Lamiales > Acanthaceae > Hygrophila > Hygrophila difformis. The sequence goes on along the minus strand of JAOANR010000013.1, from coordinate 38,995,965 downwards.
AATGAGATGTATCGCCATAATCAAGTTGGTATCGGCCACATTAGATTTTTCAAAGATTAAAACTAATTTCTTACACTGTTATTTTTTTCCTAATGCTCATATTATTAATATAGCAAATTGAATAATTTCTTGAAGAATTAATGACCACTAAATATTTTTCAAAAATAATTTTTTGCATTCATAAAATTCCAGTAACTGTAATAATTATTAATGGAGTAAAACATTTCAATGATTTATGATGGAAAAAATTCCATGCGAACTCCAAAAAGAAACAGGCCAAGATTATTGCAATGGAGGGAGAACAAAATATAAATCCATTTTACCTTAAAATGGGAGGCATACTATTAACTTAGTAAGAATAGTATTGAATGCCCCAATCTATAAGAGAAAAATGTGGACTAATACTTGATATTGAATGTCTAAAAAAAGTCCCATAGTAGAAAAATGGAACCTCAGAACAATGCAACAAATCCAAAGACAAAAAGGGAAGAAGAAAAAAACCAAAATGCAAAATCTGGACGACCTGAATGTGGGGTTTTGATATAAACGGCTACTATTATCCATCCAATATCCAGGAAATGGATCCAAAAAAAAAAAGGTCACCTGGAAAGCTAGCTACTTTTCGTTCTTGTCCATTGCTTTTCTCGCTAGTTCATATCCGGCGAAGTTCATGGCGCCCAGTGGGGCAATCCAGAAGAACCTGGGGATGGCTCCTTTGAATAATCCGATTGGCCCTTCGTTATTCAGGATAGATAACGCGACAATGGATAGTGACACAGGTCGGCCCTGGGGAGCAGTCATTGTCCGCGTCTTTATCACATCAAATGGAGTTGTTAAGACAGCAGCTATTCCACCGGACAATGCACCTACTGCAATTGTTTCCCAAGGATCGAGCTCCCGTCCTAAAAGCCTCTGTGCAGCCTGAAAACAGTGGCAACCACCAATTGTATGTAAAATGCACAATCATAAACCATAAGTATTGTATGAACAAATTTCCTTGATCATTTTGAAATAATTGATACATATACCACATATGATTACTTTTCTCATTCCAATACCTCCAGTAATAAAATTCTTTCTTCTTAAATCCAGTGTAATTCCCCAATGTATATTTCTTACGGGGAAGGAAAAGACAAAAAAGAAAACATGAACCAAGTTTATACTTTAGGGCGCTTTCGCATCCATTTAAGCATTTTTCAGCTATTTATTGCTTATTCATGTCTATGCTTAGTTGTCTAACATTCTAGTGTATAGAGCATTGTCGTTTTTTTCTTTGAGCTTGAGGTTGCAAAGAGTGCAACTACTAACAAACAAGTATATATGCCATATAGACATGAAACAACCATGACATCAGCCACCAAATACAAACCCGGTGCCTAATAAACTTCGAAATTATTCATACCTTCTTGGACTCAGCGTACAGTCCCATTCCAGCAACATACAATGGAACCTCACGGCATAGGGTTGCACCAGTGCCGCGGAAGAAACCCCTGAGGCCATCTTGCTGCCAAGTGCCCACGACAGCTTCCCCAACATTGTCGAATAGACCAGCTTGCAATCTTTGCTTCAACACCTCACATGGAATTCGAACTGCCGTTCCAAGAAAAGTGCTACAGAAAGATGCCACAGATTGGACCTAAAAAGATCAATAATAAGGAATCCTCAGTTGATACAAACTTTTAGGAAATCTTAAACTGTCAAATAAGAAGCAAAATTGGATCTTAATCTCATCAGGGTATTAGCTCGCAAATTTCTTCAAAAGTATTTTTATATAGAAGCTGAAGCTCCTCAGACAAGATCAACCACCTAACTTTCTACAGAGATTCAATACAAGAAGTTAAATGAACTTCAAAGACAAAAACTCTAGTTGCCAGAAACATGTATTTGCATGGCTATGATGAAGGAATGTGATGTATACTGTTGATTTTCAATCATCACAGCTTCAAAATGATGCGACTGATAAAAATCAGAATGCAAGCATGGATATATCACAACTGTGTATCATAAGAATGCTAACAAGAGAAATAACTGTGGTGATCATTTTACCTGTAGTTCAGGTAGGGTAGGAGCAACATGAACCAACACGAGTTTGCTTGCTTCAAAAATTCCTGTTCGCAAACCATGGCTGCATAGTGCATAATTCCTTTACTTAGGTCAGAAATGGAAAGCAATATTTACAGATATATATATATATATATATATATATATATATATATAGAGAGAGAGAGAGGAGTCAATAGACAGCAACTCATGCCTTGAAAATTGCCCCAATATTGCAGGAATGGAGCCCCTGTACAATCCTCGGACACCAAGTTCAGGAAGCTTCGATAAAATTTCTGGGAAGCTAAGAGTTGAAGCTTGCACCCGTGTCTAGAAAGTCAATGGAGTAAATAAGATCAGATGACACAAAATTATGATTGTTTGACCATCCAATTACTGTTTTCAATTGTTATTTCATGGAAATTGCTTTGTATAATATAGAATCAAGCAAAAATATCCAACTCACAATTTAACCATTAAATAACAAGACAAATTAGAGTTGGCATAACATCATGCTATAAATTAGGACTTCTAAGTGCTGCAACAAATGAACTAACATATCAACACATAAGCAAAAGTCAACTTTTGAAGTGCAAAACTATAACAAGCACTTTCTAGCTTTAATTTACCGAGAGCTGTTGAAACTGAATCAAACACAATTTTTTTCATTTTTTTTTTTTTGTTCTCAAGACTATACCTTAACCGTGTCAACAGGATAAAGAAAAGATGTAGATAATGCAGAGGCAAGCCCTCCAGCCAATGCTGATTTCAGAACACTTCCAGCAGGTATTTCAATAGGAGGAGGAACAGCAACAACAGTGGCAGCCTCAAACCACACACTCCTGTACATCAGCACAAAGCAAACATGAGTGGTTTAATTAGCTTCAACAGACCACATACTACCTATAAAATACGAAAAGAAAGAGTTTTCCTATAGTGGGGGAGATACAAGACTATGCAAAGAAGGCACATAATCAACAGCCTATCATCATCATCTAAGCCATTATTCCACTATATGGAGTTAGCTATATAGAAAGCATATCACCATAGATTGTGATGAAGACATAAGTTCACAATGAAGTTTTAAATGTTGGCATGAAGACAAGCATGTCAATGTCATGCAGTAGAACATTTAGGGCCAGTTTGGATGGGCTTTTGAAAAACGGAAGCCAAAAGCAAAACCAGGTAACTTTTGTGTTTGGATGAAATTTTTGAAAAGCAGTTTTTTTTTTCAAAAATGTGTTTGGATGTGTAAAGATGAGAAGTACTTTTGCAATGTTATAATTACCAAAAAGTACATGCTACTTATGAGAATAGTATATTTATAGAGTAATTTAAATAAATTAGTGGGGGCATTTAAGACTTTGCACACATTACTAGGTGCTTTTAGCTTCTGCTTTTCAGAAAAGCACCCTTGGCTGCTTCTCCTAAAAACACTTTGCAGCTTTTCGAGGTGCTTTTGCTTTTTCTAAAAAGCTCATCCAAACACAATTTTTCCATCAAAGTGCTTTTGGCAAAAGCGCACTTGTCTAAAAGCCCATCCAAACGGGCTCTTACAAAAATGTATTTTAACAAGTTATATCAAGCTGGTTGGAAAGTCAAGCAGTTAGATAGACAATGATGACAGGCAACCTTAGTAGTTTGACAAGCAATGTCATGCAATAAAGCCAGCAGAAAAATAGTGTCCGTTGCATATAAAATACATGATACAAAAGACTGATGGAATATCTATAACTATCAATGGTCACAAGTGATGTACAATTGACAACCCATGCTAGATGTAAGTGAATCACATAATATAAACTATCTAGGTTGAATTAAAGTTTATCATCCTCTAATCCTGTTCACAAACATTCAATTAATCCCGCTGTATCAGAATGTCCGAACCGTATGGTTTTTGAATACCTTTATGAATGAGTTCTATAATTTTATAGCCAAGATATCACATATACTACTGCTATATAATCACATGTAAGTTGCAGATACCGAACAATTTAAAAGACAGCTAGAATTATAAATAAACTAAAAAGAGAATGCCTTATTGTATTTCATTTTAGAGGATAGCTCATTATAATTAGCTGACATATTTTCTCTTCACAAATAACTCAAGTACAGAGTAACGTAACAAAGAGGACCCTTAATTTACCGTGGATCTTCTTGAAGTCGGTCTGATGGAAGCAAAAGCATAAAGTTTCTGAAATGCCCATATGATATAGATTCCTCAGTGTCAGCATTCAGAAAACGCATCATGGCAACTGCATTATCTTCATTTGCTGGAAGTCCTGCATTCAGTAGTGATGCCAAAACTTCACTCTTTTGGAGTGTCCCAGACTTGTTCAAACAAAGACTGGTATAAGCTCGAAGTATGGTTGGTTCCTTCTGTTCCATCAAGGAAAGAAATTGTTTCCAGCCAAAAGATTTTGAGAACAAGTGACTCCTAGTGCGTCGCATAAATTCATAAGCATATCTCTTAGGTAGTTTTCTCTTTCTCATGGCAATTTCTAAATCTTCCAGAGTCACTTGCCCATCACCATCTCGGTCTAATTCCTGAAAAAACCTTTTTCCTGTAAAATATGAGAATTAGATGGAGATTCAACATGACAATGATTGAAATATTATATCATAAAGCAATCTGATAATGAATTTTTTTCAACTTCAATGGGCAAAACAATCAGAGAATGTTATGGGAAAAACATGTTTTTACAATCAGAGAATATGATAGCCTTGGCAGATTTCATCCAAATGACTGTCCAGAAGGACAAACTATTTTCCTAAATCACAGGTAATTATTTTGATATTGACAAGAACTCCAATGTTAGCAAACAAAAAACTCACTGAACCTAACAACCTTTTACTATGCTTAATAAGATGATGAAGAAGGTAAAAAATAATGGATAAAACTTCAGGGAAATAGTAATGTAACCAACCACTGTTCCCCAAAACAGAAAAATTGCAATAAATTCGATACATACACATCACAACCCTTAGGGAAAGTTGCAATCATTCAAGAGAATAGAACATAAAAAGCAATCATATTGCAAAAACAGAATCATGAATAAGAAATCAAATCAATCTTTTAGACAACTATTAACCGGTAGTTACACACATAAACACTGATGGTAGGCTTTTAAGTGGTGAAAGCCCAAAAAATAAACCAAATATTGCATGTGATGCTAATAAGTCCATTGTAATAGAACTAAGGAAAAACAAGGTCATCGAACTATCCAACTGACACAGTAGCAGCCCATATAATACCATTAGAATATATTTTGAGTCATAAGAACTATGAAGGCACTAGCAATAAAAAGCATACCTTCAGCTTCTGTGTATCTGAAGAAATCTTGAACTGAGAACAGTTTCTTCTTGTCAGGGTGGTCCTCTTTTGAAGGCCTTCCTATTGAAGGGAGAAGCTCTATCAATTCTGTCAAAGACACTGTGGACAGTGTCGATCTCAAGCGCTCAACATTGGACAATGGAATGCTGAGCAAACCATTTGCCAACTTCTGTGGTGAACTGCCTCCACCATCTTCCTGATTGACAGCATTTCCACCGGCCTCTTCTCCAGCATCTTTTACAGCAGTTGCTTCCACAATACCTGATGGCACACCTCCTACCCGTGCAAACATCAAATTTCCCAGGAATCCACTTAAGTCAGCTTTTTTACCTTCTACAATACTGGTAAGAGCCTTAAAATGGTCAAATTGATTTATAGGCGGTGCTGAAGCTTCAGAATCAGCATCCTTACATTCTTGATTCTGATTGCCAACATCAAACCTTATATGACTCAATTGATCCGACACAAATCCCACCAAGTAGTCAAACGGTAAATCTTTCCCATCTCTAACCTTCAACTTCTCTGGCTTAGTTTTGCTAGCAACACTCTCTTTCCTGTTCATTTTTGCACGAGAGTCACGAGAACAAGAACTGTCTTTATTACTCTTCCGAAACACCTTTTCATCAGCCTTGAATGTGTTTGGGAGAGCCTGTACAAAGCCATTAATCAAAAAAGACAGTGCCACCTCAAGGGGCAAGCAACCGCCATAAGATTTCCTCTGGTTTTCATCATCATGATTCCCGTATCTCCCTTTCAATCTTTTCTTCGGTGTGCTCCCATTTAATTTTTCGATACAATCATCGCCCACAATGAAATTAGAGACATCATTCACCCCACAGCCCTCCATAAAGATCCCAATGAAAACTTTGATCGGCGCTTTCCTTTTCCTTTGATCATCCCCTTTAACATCTTGATGACTTTTCTTTTTCACATTCAACTGAGCAGACACCACTTCCACTTTAGCACCATTCAAATTCCCATTTCTTGAAGCATCACTAAAACAATGCTCGAAATTCTTAGCAACCTTCCGAAACTGTGTCTCCAGCGGCAAAAATGCATTCTTAACGATCTGAATATTGTTCAAGAATGAATCCACCGCATCATTTCCAGACACCACCATCACTCAAAACCCTAGCTTAATCGCAACTCACACAAGAATCCCACAAGCTCGAACACACAATTTATATCATCACGCACAAATTGC